>JAZHYW010043051.1:0-40796 GCA_037355805.1 Ixodes ricinus
AAAATGCGGTCTGCGAGAACTCCCTATTATTTCAGCTTCCATGCTAAATATAGCTGCAATTTGAACGTCACGTGACCCAACCACCAATCCATCTTCCCCGCTAAATTTAGCGAGGGAAAGATACATCACGTCGCACACCAATTCCCCTTTTGAAATCCCTCTCCCCTACCCCTCCCTTTCTCTCCCGTCCCTTCCCCTCTCAGGGTGCTCTCCACGTCCATCCCTTCCGCCCTCCCTCTCCGCCTACCTTCCATTCCCTAACTTGTTTCCCTCCCAATCCCCTCTCTCTTCCCCTATCTTCCCATCTCTTCCCATTCTCCTCGGTGCCTTCCTTCCCTCCCCCTTCCTTGGCCATGTGATACCCCAATTCAGTTTCTTCATTTTTCTTTCCTGTCTTCGCTCTCCTTCCTTCTCCTAATCTCGCTCCTCTCCGTCCTAGATACACTCTCCCCATCCCCAGCTGCCTCTCTTCCACCATTCCCTCCCTTTTACGCCTCTCCTGGTCACGTGGCACACCAATTCAGTTTCCCGGAAATTGAGAGATGAGAAGTATAGGGTCTTTACTTAAGGAACGACTGTTTATTATCTACCAAACAGTTGAAAAAAAATCTATCCTAAATATTATTGTTTTATGCAATATATAGGACTTTACAGATAAAGTTCGCTGCCAATCCTTTTTCAGAATAATTTGTTATTTTCTTGGTATAGACGCGACTTTTGAAAGAAAAAACTCAAGTTCAGTGGCGCGTAGCAATGTGTCCGCAAACAGCTCCTTCGTCTCCGCGCTGTTGTTTACGCGACTTACTACAAGAAAGAGACAATGAAAGTAGTGATAGGTGCTGGACGAGCCATTCCTCAGCAAGGACTTGTCAAAACAGCGAGCTCCGATCGCCAAGCGACGTTCCACTCACACTTAAGCAACCAGTCACACTGCTAATGCATCAAACAAACGACAATCTGCACACACTGTGTGAGGTTTGCTTCTTCCTTGTATATAGGCGGTCCTGTCACACTGATCATGAAAAATACTTTCTGTGCACACGTTCGAGAGCAAACATGTGTACGAAGCAAGCATGTTTCGCATATCCTTGAGACCTGCTCGCAGATATAATTATGTCATCATGTCTGCAGACCGCGTCTTTTGTACGATGCAGGCAGGACCCGTGTGACTGTGTGGCACGAGAGACACACAAAACATAAAGATGGCGCTACATAGAGTACATCATGGAAGAAAGGAAGCTTCTGGAGGTGAGACGACGGCACCAGAGGTGATGCCAAAAGTGTAAAGGGACACGACTTCAAACTGATGATCCAAACCACAGCTGTTTTGGTCACCGTCAGGGGCGTGTCCCTCCACACTTGTGGCTTCACCTCTGGTGACGTCATGCCCTCCAGAAACTTCCTGTCCTCCTTGGAGTACATAGAGGAATGGTGGGCGTGCTAAGGAGGCTGGTTCCGTCCCAAAGTATGAGGCCGAAGCGAAAGGAAGCGAAGAACGTACCGGAAATCCTTCTCAGAGCACGTTCTAGCTTGTCCACTCGCTCATCCAAATCTGCCAGGTCACTGGACAACTTGGAGATGGTTTCGAGCAAACTCTGCAGCAAACAGAAAGAGAAATGACGGTTAGTTTCCTCTAAATCAAGAGGAAAATTGATTGTATAAAAAAACCACGTTTTTGCTAATAACAACCAATGAAGGAGTCTTTGTTTGCTTAAAAGTCGATACCCAAGAAGAAAACACAAGGTTATGTATATACCATAGATAAATCTTGATGTACGACAATGACAAAGAAGAATTAAAAACCAATGAGCTAAATTATGTCCACATTATATACACCGGGTGTTCAATTTTAGTTTGAACAGTTTTATAACAAAACATCCACAAAAGATGCACTAATACGGTTGGTGCAGGCGAGTTATTCGGCCAGGGAACATTCTGTGGTGGTTAACCTTTGCGATAGGTCAGCTAATTAATTCAATTTCGGTAATTAACTTTTCTAGTGGTAGGAAAATAGGCATTGTTTCAATTAGAGGCTCACTGATCGTCATCGAAACCACTAAATCATTCTCCCAGAATGACGCGAAGCCGATGGGAAACTCAGGGGCACCGAAGTTACCATCCTGCAGCAAGCGCAAAGCTAGCAGTGGCAAAACGGCGGATGATTAGATTATCCCACATTCGCGCCACGCACGACAACAATTTCCTACCCAAATATCCATTCGGTATTAAAGGGCACCCAAGTGGATTCTGAGATCGTCTATTACCGTCATAACATCAATCTACGGGCTTAAGCATCATAACAAAAAATACATTTAAGGACCGCCGATTTTCCCATTTAAAATCCAATGCAGATTGTGCACGCGCCTTTCTCGCCGTGGCGCAAAACACCAGGGGGCGCCGCTCGGACAGGGAAGGCAGCAGGAAGGACGGCGACCGCCAATCGAGTGACGATTCCCGGCAGACTGATTTTCGAATGTGGCGTATTCGAAAATTCAGTCTGCCGGGAAGACCATCACTCGTGATTGTCGCGCGCCCTCACGTACCTTCCCGTACTGACGGCGCTCCCTGGTGTTCTGCACTACGGCGCAGTAAGGGGAGAGAGGGCGTAGCATGATCTTTGATTAGATTTGTAATAAAAAAATATCGGCCGCACTTGGATGTAATTTTGGGCTTCTGTAGGTTGCTTAGAGCCAGTAGATTGAGTTATGACGCATAAATAGACGATCTCAGAATCCATTTGAGTGCCCCTTGAAGGGTGAACGGAGTGTAGATGAGCACGCGCTTTTGACAAGGCACCATTGTAACTAGAAGCTCGGTATGCTCAATGGTGCTTGCAAATTTCTTCAAATTGTCTATTCCAGCCAATCTTCCCGCAGATGGTGTAAAATGACCCTCAGTTTCTTACAGGCTCATAATAAATGCCAAGTAAGCGTTGTGAATGCATGCCGTAAAATTTCAACCTCATTAGGAATACTCAGTACATCATGAAGAACTTTGCCCTGGCTAACGTCAAACCGCTAAAGGTAAAGCGTAATGCTGTTTCTTTGTGTAATAGCCTAGAGCTACAAAAACTGGCAAAAGTTGTCAATGATTCAAAAGATGTTACTTTAAAGGCATTTTTTAATGTAAAGACGCATAAGGACGGTTTTCCGTTCAGAAGTATCGTTAGCGAGAGAGGTACTTGGCAACAGCAGGTCAGCAAATATCTGCTAAAACACCTTAATGTACTTACTCTGGATGACCCCTTCGCGACCAGGAACTCGTTGGAAGTAATTGAAGAATTAAGAATTAACAGCTCTGTTGGCTACGCTTTCTCTATTGATGTAGAGGATTTGTTTTATTCAGTACCACATCAAGAAATGTACCGTTCTGTCATCGGGTGTATCGAAGCAAGTGGCGTAGTGGCTTTCCAGAATGCTTCTGGTATTCCGCTGGACAGCTTCATGGCATTACTGGAATTTTATCTAGGTAGCACGTTTGTGTCGTTCGATGACAAGCTGTTTATCCAGCGCAAGGGCATTTGTATTGGGTCATGCGTCGCTCCTGTGCTTTGTAACATATTTTTGTCCGCTGTTGATCGTGAGTTGAATCGTGTTTTAGACGCCGACAATGTTCTTAAGGTTTTTAGATACGTGGACGATTTTCTTGTACTTTTAAAAACTAACACCTCTGTGACGCACTTTGATACAGTACAAAGTATTCTGTCAGTTTTTGAACAACATGGGAAAGGTTTACTTTTTACTCATGAGCTCCCTGACAACAATCATTTGCAGTTTTTAGATATTAACATCACCATCAACGAGCGACGTGTGTGCTGGATGTATCGACCTCGCGCCCGGAAAGAGTTACTTCCTTTCGATTCAGCTCATTCGAAGACGGTTAAGAGAGCTATTGCAACTTCGTGCCTGGAGTCTGCACTGCTGAAGTCTTGTGACCACCAGGCGGATGCTAGTTTTAAATATCAGATTTCTAGACTGGAATTGGCTGGCTTCCCGTGCTCGGTCTTGGTTTCTGTGGCGGAGACCGCCCTACAAAAAATGAAGGGGTTGAAAAGAAAGGTCCCAACGAGGCAGAGAACAAAAAGACCAGAAGTTATTCCGTACATCCACAAGGTTGCCCACAATCTGAAGAAAGTGGCAAGCAAGTACGATGTTCCCGTTGTGTTTTCTGCCCCAAACAAGTTGGCTGGGTTGTGCTCCCGCATCTCTGATGAGAAGGCAAAAGCACCATGTGACAAGAAACACGTCACCCCTTACGTGGACTGCACAGTGGGTGTGGTCTATGAAATTCCACTGAGTTGTGGAAAGGTATACATCGGCCAGACGGGGCGGTGCATCAATGACCGAGCACGGGAGCACGCATTATCAGTAAAAAATAAATATGGCTCGCATTTGCCCATTCATTGCAACACGTGTGGCTGCGTTCCACGATTTCAGCAGATAAAGATTCTGGGTAGAAGCCGAGAGACGGTCGCTCGAGAGCTATTGGAAGCGTTCTTTATCAAAAAAGTGGGACGGCCTGTGTCAGCGACACTTCTATTGTTCTTCATAGTAATGAGTTTCAGTTTTTGAATGATCGTGCACAAAATTAGTCAACTTTTATGTGGTGTTGCTTTGCCTGTCGTGTGTATATATATGCCTGCTTTTCCTGAGTAAAAACTAGTTGAAAGTCAGCGCTTGTCCTGTATACTTCTTGTCCTTGTCTTTTTTGCGCTATTTTAATTGTTAACTCAGTACGTCCTCAATGCATACTCAAACTATGGCAATGCATTTCTTTTTTTTTTTTAGCGTAGCTGTTAAGGGTTAGTTTCCCCAGTATCGTGTCCGCGAACAAACAAATGTCGTACAAAACTCCAGACAGCTACCGCCATCTATGAGCAACCAGTTGTTTGGTTGCCGCCGTCGCTCCTAGATGGTGGAAAAGCTGAATTTCTCTAAGCGTCGTCCTAGAAATCGTCCTCGAGGTCGCCCTAGACGTCGTCCTTGAGGTCGTCCTAGACGTCGTCCTCTGCTATACGTCGTTGTCTGGGCATCGTCTAAGACGTCGTAAAAATAACAACTTCGCTGGTCCTCCATCTTCACGTGAAGTGGAAGGGCTCTACGTCTTTTCTTTTTTAACTAGACCTTACGTATGTTTGATAAAAAAAAACATAAAACATCTATTCTATATATGTATCTATTTTTCTAAAGATGGTTAACGTTGAAGCACACCATTAGCGGCGAGATAAAAGCGCGCGTGTGTATGAAGGCACTCTAGGCGAGATGTATTAGTGGCGCCCTCCTATGGTGACCTTTCGTGACGTCATTACCTTGCGAACAACAAGTTCGATGGTGTTGAAGGAGCATGGTGGAAGCTTGAAATCAATGCGCCCTTAAAGCTACACTACCAACACCGTCGAAATTGAAGTTCTTCCATTCTTCTTATTTCCGTCGATGAGAAATCCTTTGCTGACGTCATAGTCAGCATTCGGCCAATCGTGGAAGGCCGGCCACAGCGACGCTTTCGATCGCGCACGTCGCCAATTCGCGACTCCAGCGACCTATAGGGGACGCCACTATCGGGCAAATATGGCGGTCGAATCCAGGTCGTGCCGTGCCATGTGCCAGCTCAACGCACAACGCTGGGGCATCAGCAGGCGGGAATGGACTCCAAATGGTTCGCCCCGCTTTTTATTCTCCACGTTTCGAACCTGCGGCGATGTGTTGGGGTAAGCGAGCTTCCAGAGGCTTGACTTTCTTCGAGGAAACGAGGAAAGGACTGCCCACTGTCCTTTCACTGTGCTGATGAACGTTGAGAAACGCAGAATGTCTGGCTCACGCGGTTCCATAGG
This sequence comes from Ixodes ricinus, assembly GCA_037355805.1. NCBI lineage: Eukaryota > Metazoa > Arthropoda > Arachnida > Ixodida > Ixodidae > Ixodes > Ixodes ricinus. Next base: position 5,831 of record JAZHYW010043051.1, read on the forward strand.
TCGCGTGCAGAGCAACCTGGGTCACAAGGCGATACTACGGTTTCGACACAGACACCGGTAGAACTGTTCTGTCGCGCAATCCACCGACAACATGCAAACACGGAAGCCAGAAGAGACGAGCAGAAATCGCGAAAGGACCTGGTCCGGCCAGTTCAGTGTTTTCCCGCTAGGTGTCGTTCGTTTTGCTGGAGTCGCGAATAGTGATTTGCATCAGCCTACAAAATAGAAGTTGAATGAACTGCATACGCACGCTACCAGACGAGTAAATGACCGTGCCCTTCACTCACCACTGTGTCTTGATGACTGGTGAACGAATCTGTGCCAGGCACGGCCGTTCCTGCGTTTGAAGGAACAAATAATGCACATGCTTGTCAAGAAACATAACTCGTGTCGCAACGATAAACGTCTTTGAGAATTATTTTTAACACGGAATGTGTTATATGGCTGGAACCTGTTTTTTGCAAGGCTTTCTATACCATAATTCTAAGTTTAACAAGATGATTCAACTGTCTGAACACGACAAAAGAACAAAAAAGTTTACAGCAACCACAGGTGACAAGACTATTCCTATGTGCGCCCTTGTCTCCATCAAATCAAAATCAACAGAGCGCTACTTTCTTTACACTTTTTTTTGTCAGAAGAGTAACCAAGAGGACGATGTGTTGACTGCTCTGCAGGTGCCTCAAATGCCTATTTCTCTCCGTTCTCTTTTATGTCCCTTCCTTCGTTGTGAAATAAACCACAGAGCCAAATGCCTGTATCGAAGGTAACATCTACGGTTCATCAATCAGTTGAGATTACCAGATTGCTCGCATTAGAAACCGGCGTGAACCATTTTTCTCATCAAAATATAGTCCGAGAATTTTTTTATTTTTTAACATGGTAATCACTAAAAACATGACAAAAAGACCGGAGTTTTCAGGATGGCCAGGTCTTTTTTTTATTATTCTAGTAAGCTTGTTCTGTTACGACATGTTTGACTCAGATGTTAGGACTTTATGGGCCCCTATAATACGCCAACTCAACTTCTCTACGTGGTGCCGTGGCAGTGGCCGTGGCGCTTCGAGCGAACTTCCGGTCTGGGTTGTGGGCGGAAAACGTCATGCGGGCCGGGCATTGCTGTGTTGTTTTGGAAGAAACCCGTCTAAAACCTGCCTTTCTATTAAAACGCCCCGACTGGCGCTGCACCAAAAGAGCTGGGTAAAGTGTCAAGATCAGTTTTCACGTGCTTTCTGCCTACCCGGTTCGACCGACAACGTAAATGGGTATTGCGAAAGGGAAAACTAGACGCTGTCGGACCACGGCTGCGTGTGAGGGAAACATTTTGGGCTAGGCGGGAAAACCGTCAAGTGGTCCGGACCTACTGTATCACGTGTAGTGTGTCTTCATGTTCTAAGTGCCGTCCGTTCGTTCAAACTGTCCTCTGCTCGGCCAAACTTCTCTCTGCTCGTCAAAACGACAATGGCCCGTAGACCACGCCAAAGGCTAAGCGCAGTTGACACGGTAATTGCGATAAGAATTGAGTCCAGGAATCAAAATACTCTTAGAACTAAAAGTTGTTTGGGGCAAACCGGCTCGGTGAAAACAGTAGATACAAGGGGATGTTGATCATTGTTACCAGTGACGGTCACTGACTTGTTATGCCTGATTCACATGGTCCCGCTGTGTACGAGTTTTTCAGTATCGACGATATAACATTGCAGCTACCGTCCAAGGTTTTTCATTTTTCTTTGTAAAGGTTTTTACGCACAATGGCGTTTGAGAGCGTTCGAGCGCATTTGACAGCGCGTCGAGAAACGAAAGTGAGTCACGGCACATGTGTGCTTCGTATGAAGCGTGGAATGCAATTCAAGGAATAGCTTGGCACGCGACATAAGCAGCGGGGATATCCCGGTTTCTTGAACTCGCAACGCAGCCAAACGTAATCGAACGCTCTCAAACGCAGCAACAGTTCGTAGGGGCCTTAACCCGAGCGATTTCGTGACTGTAAATAGCGAGCAGAATTTCGTAATGTGGATCAGGCTGCACCATCCATTTTGTGGCGTTCACGCGGAATGTACGTCACATTATTCACGCGACGTTCTGCAGTCTAACAAAAACTTGTTCACCTTGCCAAAGGCCATGAAAGTCATCAGACATTGATAGGAAGATGTAGAATTAACAATGCCGACGTAAAAAAAAAATACGTGGACTCACACCGACGCCAACAACATCGCATCCAAATGGTTTGTTGGTGGGAGACGCTAACCCGTCTTGTCCCCACCCCATCGCGCATGCGCGCCGCTAGGGGCGCACCAGTTTGTTTACAAACTTGAATTGGTGTATCCGTGGAGACTGATTGCTGAGCAATGATCCGGAGAATTTTTCGTCAATGCTACGGAACCTCGCAATCCTGTACGACGTTCTTTATATTTGTTGGTATCTGGGTTTTTTCTGGATCACGGGCTAAAACCAATACAACCTAGAAGACAAGGCCTGCGCATGACGTCATCATTAGTGGATCCCTGACCCGCCCCGAGCGGCAAATACGCCGAAACTGAACGAGAGACGCCGCAATGCGGCAGACGTGTCCGACTTGGCGTCACCGCCTGTTGGTGTCGTGCTCCTTGGGAGACACTGTGAGACCGCGATGGCAACGACGCTGACGCGAGCTCGGAGACGCTTCGAAGATCCACCAGTTATGACGTTTGTGGAAACAAAAAGCCGCCTTGTCTTCTAGGTGTTATTGCTGGAATGTACGGCCATCTATGAACACTCCGTTTGAAACTCGTCTCGAGAAATGACAACTCTTCGTTGTTTTTGTTGTATTTTAGTTTTCTCACCACGATGAACGCTGCTAGCCGGACCAGTTCTATTTTATAAGTGCCATTTTCTGAGCCTTTTTCTTCATTGACGACAGCCTGGAAAGTGAAGGTTACTATTATTGTTTTCTTTATCTACGCGTCAATTTTCATCTTTGATTCTAATTTCGCCCGAAGAGGCTCTGCGAGCAGTTTCGTTGATAACCACGTCAACGAGGTTTTCGTTCTTTTTTTTTTACTAATTATCATACTATTGGATTGGTAATAATATACTGTTGTACGGCTTAGCTTTGTTTCTTAACGTGCCTATCAATTAATTTATATATTTTATTTTCTGGAACAATATAAAACAATTTATTGCGAAACCATTCCTGCCTATACATGTACGTTTTGTACGAGCCCATCTTTTTTACTACACTATGGAAAGACAGATGCGCGTTGAGTAAAAAAATACGGGAATAAAAAAAGATCATGAAGTTGACACACAGACAGGGCACTGACAGCAGATTCGTGAGATTTACATAAAAGGTGTTGCATGAAACGTCACATCCTTCACATCCTCAAAAGAAAATTACCAAAACTGCCGCAATGTGTCACATAAAAACAACGTGGTTTCCGTTGCTACTTCTGAATTCGAATTCTGCTCAACCTGGCAACAACGAAGAAAAACTGAACCCGGCCCTTTTGTGAGTATCCTAGACAGCATGCTGGAAAATTCGAAGCAGAGCCGTGCACAGATACAACAGAATGTCACTAAGTTTTGTTGTTGCCTCTTTCTAGCTTGGTCTGTAAGGATGTCTGCCTATGCTTTGGAATCGTTGGAGACGTGCTCCTGGTGGCCGCCGAGACGTCACGGGGAGACAGAAGGTTTCTGCACCTCCTATGTTGGAGGCGAGTGCTTCTTATGGTTGCATAGGTAATGAAGTCCTGACCGGAAATGTCCACCGGTATTTGTATCCGTGATGCCACCCGGAAACCGTATTCAACGATAAAGTAAGCTATTGTGCGTCATCCTTAAAAAAGTTGTCCTATTACTGGCCTTATTGCTTGGCGCGATTGTGCAAACGTATCTATACTTCTTTATATAGTACATGATGCACAGTACTCTCGAAACTCACAGCTCGAGCGCATGACTGTCAAGCGATTACTTTACACGTGCACTCATAAAAAAAATGAAAGCCGTTTACAACTCCCTGTAATGCCGAATTGGAGCGCAGCTCTTGAGGAGGGGGAAGGTGCGGAGGGAGGGGGGTTCACGTGACCTCGGGGGGGTCACGTGACCTTGGGGTGGTCACGTGACCTCGGGGGCCACGTGACCTCGGAGGGGGGGGGGGGTCACGTGACCTCGGGGGCCACGTGGCCTCGGGGGTCACGTGACCTGGGGGGATCACGTGACCTCGGGGGTCACGTGGCCTAGGGGGTCACGTGACCTGGGGGTCACGTGACCTTGGGGAGTCACGTGACCTTGAGGTTACGCCGACGCCGACGGCGACGCCGCTCAAGCCGGGAACGGGCGCCTAAGAGCTGCGCTCTAAAAACTAACGCGTGATGAAGTCACGCGCTTACGCGAGTACCTTTGACAACATTATGTGCAATGCTTTCTTTTTTATACCTGTCGTTTGATTTTTTGAATTTTGTTTTATCGTTATGTTAAAAATATTTTCGTTTCTAAACTTTTTATCATACCATTCGCAGGTTTGCTTTTATTTACAAAGAAAATAAATAAAAAAGGTTAGACTGACATTTCACTCTACCTTATTGTAAGAAAGGCTCATGTACATTTATAAATAAACTGATTGTGCTTTTTTGTTAATGATTGGCAACCGACGAAGGATGAAAAGGTCCTCAAGCACACATCCTACCCCCCCCCCCTTTTCCGTCCTACCCCTCCCTCCCCCTTTCAACCCACACTTCCTTCCCCCTGCGTGAAAGCTTTTTTTCATGCTGGAGTAGGCTTCGCAAGAGGTTCTGCTGAACGTTTTATGAGAGCCAATCGAGTTGCTCCCAAGCGCACATGGGGAGAAGAAATACCAACGTTGAGTGACCGCTACCTAGATTTCCTTCACCGTTTCTTTTTTCTTTTTTTTAACAATCTGCTGTTGTTTTGCTTTCGCAACGTTTGACATCGGTCATAGCAGAAGCTTCTCTAACGTCGCACGTCCTTAGTGACGCATAGAGAACAAAATAAATCTATTTTGTCAGTAAACAACGTATATTCAACTATTGCCATTAAAAGGTAGCACAGTGACTCTAGAATTAACCAAATACAATGCCCTAAAGACGGAACACGCCACAAAGCTAAAGTTTCGTACGCAATATCGTCCACACCACCGATAAAAGAGCTCACGTCGTATACTTGAGATCTACCAAGATTGTTTTGTATAAATATAAGGATCATGCACGTAGCCAGAATTTTGTTTCGGGGGGGGGGGGGGGGGCCGCTCATGACGAAATGTTGTATGAGGGGGAGGGGGAGAGAGGAGATCCCAGCAAAATGGAAAATTTGGGGGGGGGGGGGAGGGGGGCCCCATGCCTCCCCCCCTCGCCCTCCTGGCTACGTGCCTGGTACGGATATGCTTACTGCTTCGGTCACAAATGAGGCGACCAATATATAAAGAAGTAGGTGGCGGTCCATCGGCCTACCAAGCCGCAGATAAAAGACGACGACGTTACTCGTCGATACGATCCCGGCGGCACGAGAGAATATACAGAACGTTTTCACCTAAGCTCAGAATCGGTCGCACCATCTCTTCCGTCCTCAACATTGAACGCGCTACAAAGTACTTTGGGCCTCTTGGCTCGTTGGCGACCGCGCCGGAAACTCCTCACTTGCGGTCGCTCCGCTCTCGTGTGTCGGCTTACCGAAAACGGGTGTCGAATTGCATCCGCAGGCTCTTTCGGGGTTTAATCTAAATCGCTTAAGTATACTTAAGAGACGGCAGGTGTCTACTTTGCACTCCTTCATGTTTATAGTGCGTCAGGCTGTCTTGGCGTTAATCCGAGCAGGTTTAAGAGACTGCCCTCCCCTCCCCCTTAAACAGTGTTCGATTGTAGCGTTAACCTGGCTACACTTTTTTTATTTTTCTATTACAAAGAATATAATGCATCATGCTTTTGCAGATATGAAATTACTGTTTGTGAAGGATCCACCAAATAGAGTTAGAAGAAAATCTAGAATTTTTTTTTTATATTAAAGCACTAGCTTGAGTTCTTTTTTTTACATTTTATTTTTCTTTAAGTTTGGGCGCATTAAAAATATAGTTACAGTAGTAGAACGCCATATTTTTTGTTGAAAATGTACGAGAAATGGTATAGTCAGTACAACAAATTCCAGGTTTAATTTTTTTTTTCTTCATTTTAAACTGTCCTAAAAGTTCGCGGAAAAAATACCTTATTTCGAAAGTGTTGCCCAAAAAAGCCAATTTCGCCTTTTTGTTTCTTTTTAAGTATATGATCAACTCAAATAAATTTGACTAATTCTAGTAGAAAAGTTCGTAGGCGTACAGCAAAAAGTTGTTTTATAACGTAGTTGATTATAGTTTTTGTTCCAGGTGGCTTCAAAGTTGCGTCAACGCGCAGTTGGGAGAGTTAATTCTGTTTTCAACCTTAACTGAGGAGCGACGTTTTCGCACGAATGTAAGAAAGTCTTTTGCAAGAAAGTAAAGCTTTTGCCGTCGTGCGGACATATTTCTTGGCCCCAGCAAATGTCATTGAAAACAAAAAAATAGGCGTGACACATTATGACCAACCTCATCTGAACACACCCCTTACCGAAAGTAGTATTAACCCCAGATTTACTAGTCAAGCGAATCATGAAGGCGCTTATATCTTTCCCCTTTCTGGTAAAAATAATCTCATAAAATATTTTCGTTTTACCACAACGCAACTAAAACCGAACTTTTTTTTTTTTTTTTTTTTCAAAATATAGTTTTTAAAGGGAAAGACGCCAATCTTGATTTACGCCTTTCTTGCGTCGAAAATGTAATTCCGTAGTTTATACGTTTATTCAGTCGCCACGGGACAATGCTGACGTGAACGCCTTTCTGTCTGCTCCGGCCATGCCGTAATGCTTTGCATTGTGTTCCAAATTCCGTCGCATTTGATATACTCCATCACGTATCTGTGAGAAGACGACCGTGAAACCTGTTCGGTCTAAGCGGCGAGAAAACCGCTATTTATTTGCATATTCCCGACAATTGTTTCGGGCCCGATATTGTATTCTACGATGCCACTGCTAAAAAAGAGAAAAAAAAAAACATGGCAAAAAAAGAGAAAGTGAACGCTCGATTTGTTTTGCTCGATTCCTGAATCGTTCGTTGCGCACGCCGACAGCGATTCTAGGCATGCCCATTCGGCGGGAACGTGCCAATGCCTTTTTTGCATTATTTGGGAAATAATACGACAAAGGTTCGTACGCTTCCAGCATTTGCATTTTATTTGGCACCAACGTGTTAGCCGCGAGAAATAGATGGGGCATACATTTCTCGCGTTTATACATTTGTATATGTTTTGTTGGATTGAATCGTACGAGGCCTTGTTATTGATATGAGTAGGTCCCGGGAGGAGGGGGGGAGGGGGGAGAGTCTTTCAGGTTGTACAGGCATCGAGGTTAGGCGGGCTCGGTTTGCGTGTTACAGAGAAATTCACTGACACGTCCCTTCCCAAAGAGCTAAGTCCCAACGCTAAAGCACTGTAGCGAGTGTGTATATCTATGCGCTATAGTTGCCTGGACACGCGTGTTGTTGATAACAATGTTCCGAGAACGTGTGCAGCTCGTCAATCTCAAGAGAGTATATTTTCTAATGACTTGCAGCGTGAGAAGCGTAGGGTGTGGGGAGTCCCAAGCACATCCTCTTATCACCCAGCAACCAATGATATTGCTGGAGTAACCTTAAGAAAGGCCGGAAAACCAATCACGGAGTGAGAAGCGAGAAAATAATAAGATTCTTCCTGAGTTTCTCGGAGAGATGATTTGAATTACACTTGGCGTATAGTCACTAAAATTAACTCTAGGGTGGACGGCTGCTGTGTGTTCAATCTGTGATTTGGTTTAATCACGGGTGACGTTTGTTAAATCGTACGAGTTGCCCAGTATCCCTATACCCGATAAGTCGAGCTCACTCCAAAGTCGAACGCTCAGAACTTCGGAACTTCTGAGTTTCACAAGGAGATTTTTTATTTTTATGCATTTTTACGTCTTTTCGGCTCGTTGCGCTCGTAGGGAGAGCACTAAACTTAATGGCAAATGAAATAAAAAAAAATAAAAATACGGAAGCAATTAGTTTCTTAAATTTTTAATAACGCTGAAATTGAAATGCATAAAAAATTACAAATTTAGTTATATGTACCATAATGGGATCGCGACCCCGTGCGAAGCCTGCAAACGTATAGAAGTGGAGGACAGTATAGGTGACAATAATGGCCCGCAAAACTGTTTATGTGCAAGAGAACGTGCACTGAAAGTATACTTACGATAGTTGCATTTCGAGCGGGACAACTCTCGACATATGGTCAAAAATTCGAAATTATTCGTTGCAGGTGGTCACTCAATTCCAGAATGTTAATGCTAAGAAACGTCTTGCTTGCTGCATTTTTATCATTGAGAAAAATATCTCAGGTGGTTGATTGTAAAGACTACAAATAAAATCCACGGTCGCCTTCCACCCAATTTTTTGTTAATGTGTGTGTGTGTGTTTATTATAGACGCTGCAGCTTCTAACAAATTGTAACAAGTCGTAAAAAACAAACAAAAAACAACAAAAAAACACAGGTTGTCATATTCATTTGTAAAATTTGTCAAAACGACTCCCTCAGCTCCCTCAAGCTCCTTTGAAGTAATTTCGTCTAGCATTTCTGCACCAAATACCTTAATTGAAGTTGTAGAGCTGACGGAAATCAAAATCGATGATTGGGACTTGTAACGATTTTCTGTCACGAGACCTCGCGTGAGTTTGCATCCGCCGTTCCTTTTATGCGTGAGTGTGTGTGCCTTTACAAGCATTTCTTACACTTCTCCTCATTTTAGCTTTCGCTCTACAAGCTTGCTTTGCTTAAAGGGCTAATACGATTCACTCGTTTTAAAACACAAAAACAATTAGAAAAAACGAGGTTCCAATTTTTTGTTTTTAAGATATACTCAAAAAGACTTCCCAAGTCGGTGTGTGTCCACGTGACTCAATTTACGCTGCTTCCGCTCAAAATCACAAGCCTTAAGCGAAACGGATGGCTAGACATAAAACCAGAATGTCTACTGAATTCTGCCAAATTTTCATTTCTCCGCGGGCACAATATAATGCCGCCAATAAAAACAAAAAACAAAAAAAACCATCGAGTGGCCTTGTGACACATAACGAGAAATACGTCTCAGGAGCTCAGGTGTGTGCAGTTTCTATCAATAAACATAAAACTAGACAAAGGCCACCATCAAAAGTTATGATATTGTGACTTGTTGCCCCAAGCCTCCGATAGGGTTACGGTGATTGGACCTACGCGTAGCCCCCAAAAGCCCAACCTCGAAAGCGTCTAATTAGGGGCGCAGGTACCGAATCGACCCCAGACTTCCTGAAAACCTTACTCAGAGTAAGGCTTTCGCCAAGTCGGTTGTCTATTCGGTACCTGCGCTCATTAGACTCTTTCGAGGTTGGGCTCTTCGGGACTACATAGGTCCGATAACTCCAACCTTGGCAGAAGCTTGGGGCAACAAGTCACAAACAAGTAAAGTACCCGTGCTTCGGAAACGATAGCATTAGCGAACTACCGGGAGTAATCGTTCGTGACAGTCGTAGTCGTTAGAGCGCCGAATTTTCCCGACCTGAAAGACGAGAGTTGCTTGCTGTATGTTCTCGAGCGGAAGCATCTGCTCTACTCCGTCTCACCATAACTTGACAAACGGCGAAGGCTACGGTAGCTGTGAGCCAATGAGCGCGTCGAAGAAAGCACCTGACTATACCTCTAGTCGCGCTTAGTTCTGTTAAAGCAACGGGCGAGGGAGATAGAAAAGCCGTCTTTGTGCGAATTTTGAGTGACGGACTAACCTTTTAGGTGTAGCAAATCGGCGTTTGGGACAAAGAAGAAAAGGTCCAGGTAAGAGCGGAGTTTTTCTCCCTTTCCTTCAACTACTTGGGTTACGCTCTCACCCCTCTACCTTTGGTAAGGACTGCCCCGTGCTGCGACTCAGTCGCTCGGCAAAGACTCGGCTAAGGACTCGGCAAAGAGCGAACGTAACGTCCGCTCTTTGCCGGGTTCCAGGCGAAGCGAAGTGTAGGGACCGCCGCTGTGAGCAATTTGTGCAGCGAGGTGGAGCTGGGTTGCCCTCGGTCCCGCGGACCTGTAGCTGCATTCTTCATCAGCTCGTGATTGATGTCAGCGAAAGAAGTCGTTCCATTGCTCGCTTCCGAACCACCGTTCATATGTTGGACGTCTGTGCACGTCGTTTCTTTTTTTTTTGGGGGGGGGAAGGGGAGGGGGGGGGAGGCGAATCTCTTGTCTTCCCTATATCTGAGGCGGTCTCTTCGTATTCTTCCAATACTATACGTGGCTCGCGCAAACGTCTCTTCGGCGGTTATTACGGTGACCTTGCTAATGAACGTGTATCCTTCTGCCTACAGGTATTTCCGTCCGTCGGATGTGTTGCTCTCATCAAGAACAAGCAGAAAAATTCATATTATTACGCGATTATTTCACGCGCAAAAGGAATGTATGTGTATCATAAAATGTGGTGTTAGTATTGTTAACAGGTCAATTCAGCAGTCAGTGCGTAGAGGGCAAAGGAAATAAAACCATCTCCAATTCCGATCCTCACGTTTTTTTCTTATCGACTAACCTGTACCTCAGGATAGTCCTGTTTTATTTTCAAGGGTCGAATAAACTCTACTCTTGTTTTGCAAATGGATGACTTTGGTCATGCTAGAGGGCTCCAGCGTAATCTTGCAACGTGCCCTCGCTAAGTACGGTGTTACTAAGGATATGGTAGTTCTCATCTGTTCTATACATACACTTACATATTTGAAGTAAATATGCTTTCTTTGAACAATATATTTTTCTGAAATATCATCAGGGGCTCCCCAATGAAAAAGGCATTTGCCGTCTATTTGAAAGTAAACGGATTCATACCGGCAGACATGTACGTAACGCGTTACAGTAACGAGTTACTTGTACTAGTTACTATTTTCGGTAACGAGTAACGTATTTAGTTACTTTTTCAGAAAAGGAACGAGTAACAGTATTTAGTTGCTGTTAAGGCCAAGTAACGAGTAACGGTATCTCGTTACTTTTGAGGAGTAACGTCGTACAACCACCGCTTAAACGGCCTTGTTTTTATTCTAGCCTTAGTATGTGTCTATTGCGACAAAGCCAGATGGAAAGCCCGAAAAACAAATAAACAGTATGACACTAAAGCAACGTATATCGCTGGAACACGTCAGTCGAACAGTTCGACTGACGTGTCCAGTGATAAACGTTGCTGTACTGAACTCTACAGCTGGGAATGTCCTTTACCCAGCGAGCACAGTCAGGTTCGTTGGTTGAACTTTCTAGAACCGGGTACGGACCGAATGTAAACGCGGAGGTTGCAAACACGGGAAGGCACATAACCCATTACCCGCTGTCCTCAGTGAAGGCGCAGTTCCCTATGATTCACCAGCTCTTTCTGAAGCACAACACTGCCGTTCCTTCGAGCGCGTCAGTAGAACGACGCTTCAGCGCCACCGGAAATGTATTTTCAAGGAAGTGGGGAAACATAACTGATGAAAACTTCGAGAGGCAGCTACTGCTTAAGTGCAATGACTACTAAAAAAGAAGACAATAAACCATGAAACAAATACAGTTGTGTATTTGGTCGTCAAAGTAACGTGAAAAGTAACTCGTTACTTTTGAGGTAACTCACGCGTTCCTTTTGAGAATCGGTAACGAGTAACGTATTTAGTTACTTTTTGAGCGAGTAACGAGCAACGGTATTTAGTTACTTATTTTGGGTAACGTGTACTTGTCTGCATACCAGTAACAGGTATAGTCATACCGGTCACCAGTTTGTCAAACGGGTCCGCCGTATGAGCCATAACGGTCCCCTATTTGGGCAAACAGGTCACTCATGCGGCAAGCGGGTCAACACGTGAGGGAAAATGGGCCACTCGTTGGATCAAAGTTGTCGCGCGTTCACTGAAACCGCTGACCATGTTGCACGGACGGGTGACCGGTGGCCGACAAACTGTACCGGTTTAATCAAACGGCTCTCCGGAGCCCGTTTGATGCTGAACGTACAGATCGGCGGAATGGGCACGCCTGTTTCAGCCGTGGCAGCCTATGTTTAAGGAAAGCCGGAAGTGCCAGTGTATTGATTTCAGGTCGTCCGCGTAATGCAAGTAATTATATTTATATTTTGATTGCGCTGTGTTCGCTTATAGTTATATTGTAACAGCAATAAGTAATTTTTTTATTTATTTTTACGTGAACGCGCGACGCTAGCCAGCTGAAATTTTTCACAGAACTTTAAAACTTTGGCGTTCTTTGTTGCCTCAATCTACTTATCCAGCTCGGATCTTTCTCGCAGAAGACGCGACCGCGTGAAAGAATATATTAATAGACTCCTTTTCACCTGAATTTAAGACACAGCGAAGGTAGCGCGCGAACACGTGGCTGCAAGAGTATCGAGCATTGCGAGAGCACGCCCGCCGTTGCAGCAGTCAAATTACGAGCTCCTGCTGAGTGCTTTCCTCGCTCGGGCGAAACCCGGAGCCTCTGGCCGGCGCCATTTCCAGCGTTCGAGCGCGCTGAAATTCGCGCGATTCAGTCTGCCTTGCGTGGTGTGCTGTTCGCGCCATTCAGTAGGGTGCCTCCGCGTTTGTATGTTGGTGATGCGCAACCTCCGTGCGCTCGATCGGGCCACTCTGTACGTGGACGGCTCTGCGCGCTAGCCCGAGAAGCTTCGTAGGACTAACGAGTTAGACGCGATTTCGCGGGTGCCAGCCCTGAGCGAAGCTCGATGAAGAACAGATGGTAGAGCGAATCAGAATTCAGGACGACTTCATCTATGAGCTACGCATGATCATGTGCTAGTCGTATGTCTCGCCGGTATGCGTTCCCGCTCGAAACAAAAAAATGGCCTATGTAAAAGCGATTTGCAATAAAAACTAACTTGAAACCTGGAATGTTTATTCGTAGTTTATTCGAAATTTCGAAAGCCTAAACGGCGTATTTCAGGGATTATCCGCTGCCTTCCACGTTACACGTAAATCAACGTGGAAGGCTGCTTCAAAACGCGAGTGCAACAAATCCTTCGTAGCCGTCCGGTGGATTGCCGATGATATCCTGTGTTATGTTTTTGGCGTACTTTTGTGTCTCTTTTGGTTGAAAATAAATACTTGTTCGCACTTCTTAAGCACGCCATTTTTTTCGAACTCATCCCGGCAAACTTTTTGCTCCTAATCGTTGCTTTGATCCTACCAGCGCCGGATTCATGACGAGGAGCAGCGAATTGGACGAAAAGCATCATCCTACGCCGGCGAGTATTGCGTTCGCCGACGCCAAGTTATAAAGCCCAGGTCCATTAGTATCGCCGATCGCGTTGGGCACCAAGACTTACAACGATGCAAGGGGCTTGAGCGACGAGGCGACGACACGAACACGTCCTCGCTGCGGCAGCCATGAGTCTAACCCGACAATTGGACCAAAAGTGTATTCCTTCTTTTTGTAATTTGAATTTTCCTATAACTTCCAAATTAACACGAATTAAAAAAAAATTCGTTGTGTTTTTACGTTTGATTAAGGTTTGTTTCCGCGTAAATGTTTAACCAGTTCAAAAATCATTAAAAAAATCTTTAACCAAAAAACAAAGTTTCCTCGAAGTTTTTTTCTTACTTCGCTCTTTCGCAAAAGGATGGTACTAATGAACAGTTTTAGTATAGCGTTGCTTGCTCTTACTGAACGCAGCAAGCAATAAATTGTATAGCATACGCTAAAAGCTACCTGCTCGGACAGATGTTAGTTGGGCGTTCCGTAAACGTTGCCGAGGGAACATGTCGCACGATATTTTTGATTTAATTTGCCAGAGCCGTAGAATTCCACGTGCTTACAGTGCCCCCACGCTCTTTATTGGAAATATTGAAAAGAAAACGTCTCCAATAAATTAATTCCAAATTAAGCCAAGCCGCAGCCGCTGGTCAAGCGCGCTTTCTGCGTGGTACGGAGGCCGAAGCTACGAGACGAATACGCATCTAGAATTCAATCACAACTTTTTTTTCATTGTACGAAAACTGTTTGTTTAATGGCTGCCGATGGGGCTGAGGGCCAGTCAAGCTTCTTGTTGAAGCTTTTTTGCTTTTGCTCCACCGTTCCTTTAAATGGAAATAAATATTTTTATTAATTATTATTAAGGCTCCGTCAATGGTACCAGGGAAACAACACTTTTTATCAATGCTTATCACGGGAAGAAATTTATGACCTACTGATGACCATTTCACGGCGTCGACATTTTTTTTAGAGTTATTCGTCCGTCGGCGATGAACAGCGCGAAGGGGCGTTAAGCGGATCCGCAACGTTCCCACGGATTACGAGCACACTCCTTCAGCTGCACGGCGATCTGGACTCGACTGCGCTAAGTCTCGGAAAAAATTAGCGAGCCGGACACACCGTCACTTCGTAACACTGATCTTTGCGAACACCACATCGCCCATGCTGCGCCAGTCGAAGTAACCACCATCTTGAAATCAGTGCTCTCGCGGGAGCCGAGATATCTCGAGAGCTTCCCCCTAGTCCTCTAGCCGCAGCGCGCAGTCCCCAGCGTTGTATGCGCACGCAATACGCTAGCCCTTCTATTGCGTTCTGCTCATGCGCACTCCCGACCCGGAATTTATTTACGTACGGAAAGCTTCAGCGTACGGTCCAATAAAACTGTTTATTATCCAAACTGCGTTAGGGCAACGTCTGGCAACGCCAATAAACTGCATATTTATTTGCGACAAAGTTGCTCTCTTTTCCGGAGTGCAGATCGACTACCTTGTCTAAAACCGTTATATAAAAATGATCCTCTTAGGGAACTTGAGTGTGAAGATGAGGTGCTTGTCTACATCTGCACGTTCATTAGGCACGTGGTCATACGAAATCTTTAGTTGCCTTAATCGTTATGTTTATTTATCTTTTTACACAACGGGAGGAATTAAATGTTGACGTAGTCTTCGGAGTTACCGTTTTTTGTTCAAGTTATTCCATATCACATATATTTTATGTTTTGATTTGCTAATTGAAAATAAGGAGATACTATTCTTTTATATGTACGTAGGTGAAAGGGCCTCGAAGGCCATGCTGTATATTAATTAATTTTCTTGGGGGGAGGGGGGGGGGGTGTTTATGGACATATGAAGACCAGCTATTTTTAAGAACCGTAAACATACGTGAGGTTGTAAAAAGAGTGTTGGTCGATGTGTGAGCGGTTCAGTTTTTAGGACGGCCTTCACCGTGAAATTATCATAATTGAGGAGTTGGGATGCGCACCGACGGCTGCTTGATTTACCACTTTTGGGAAACCATGTCACACGTCATTGGACGCACATTCTGCCTGAGCGAAAGGGCATCTTTTAGAGCCGCGACCTATGGTTATTAAGAACTGTAATACAACTGATGCGAGATATCTTTCGTATATTTCCCACGCCTACACATTTTGTGGCGGTCTAGGGTTCTTAATAATGTACCATACTGGTCTTGAAAACGCTCACTAAACAAATGAAGAAAATAAACCAGTAAAAACGTATTTGAGTGAAAACGTTCAATATTAAAAAGTAAGATCTGAGTCCACATAGTGTATCTAGACAAAAACAAAAAACTAGTTGAGAGGTAAGGGTTTCTAGACTACACACGGAATTATACCAGGACGTGTTTTTTTCCAAGCCGGGTGTAGTAAAACAAATTTTAGGGGCAACCTTTACTTTGATACGCCTAGAGAAAGAAGCACGTGGGTCACCGCGTGACTGACACATGACTATATCACGTAATTTTACGGTCGTCACGAACAAGATTAAAATATCAGCGCGAGAGGGAAGACCAACACATTTTTTGCAGACAAACTTTATACATAATTTTTCACTTGACCTACATGTATAAAACGTAAGTCAAGTATCTGAAAGTACTCAGTCAATTTATATTGATCGATTATTGAATATTTTATTGCAATCTATTTTTGTTCACATGTTTGTACTTTTTGTTTAAAACGCTTGAGGCATTAACAGCACTCCGAGTACCTGAACGTGGGGGTAGCATTTTGATAAAGCCGCTATATAAAGTATTTCTTGTTTTTTTAGTTTACAGATTTGTCTAAAAAAGCCGTGGAAGTTACACTTATGCGGTTTGTGCAGGTGAGTTATTCGGCCAGGGGGACATTATGTAGGTGGCTAGTCTTTGCTATAAGTCGGCTAATTAATTAAAATTCGTTAATTAACTTTTTAATTAGTAAAAATAGACATATGGTTCCAATTAGAAACTTCGAGAGCCTCATCGAAAACCACTAAATCACCTCTTTTTAGAAAAACTTGAAGCTCATGGGAAACTCAGGGGTGCACCAAAGTTACCACTCGTGAAGCAGGCGTAATGCTGGCAGTGGCAAAACGCGGATGATTAGATTATCGTCGCGTTCCGCCACTGCCAGCTTTGCGCCTGCTTCACGAGTGGTAACTTTGGTGCGCCCTGAGTTTCCCACGAGCTTCAAGTCGTTCTAAAACGAGTTGATACGGTGGTTTTCGATGACGCTCTCTAAGTTTTTAATTAGAACCATATGTCTATTTTCACTAATTAAAAGGTATTTAACGAATTTTAATTATTTAACTGACTTATCGCAAACATTATCCACCCACATAATGTCCCCTGGCCGTATAACGCACCTGGAGAAACCGAATAAATGTAACTTTTACGGCTTTTTGTTAAACAAGTCTGTAAAGTTAAAAAAACACCCTGTATATAGTTAACAGTTGATCACTACACTTAATGTGCCATGGTCGCTTGTTGACACAAGGAAACGGCTCCTTAATACATGTCCCCCTGAGTTGTTCTAGCCCATGTTTCGCATTACTCGGCATATTGAAGTTTTTGAAACGTTAGAGCGATTGCTTATAATCTATGGAATATCATGTAACTGTTCGCAAACATTTCATATTACCCCTTTTATAATTGTTAAAGGAGAACTCATGCAAATAAAGATCAGAAAATTAACTCAAACAAACTTCTTAAAGTACAGGTATTTTGTAGAATTGTTCTTAATTTCGTATAATTTCGAACATTCTACATAATTTGAAATTTTGGTTTTTAAAGTGCTGGCAGTATCGTAAAATAAAATAAATAAATACAACAAAGCTTTTTTCGAGATTTGTCATTTTGTCAAAAGACATGCGGTATTTAAAGATAGTAAACAAAACAGTCAAGAACTAAATGAAGATTTCAAGGTTAAGCAGTAGAAAGAACATACCAGAAACTGCAAGGGCATTTTGCGTGTTATGGCTAGAACGTGACATTTTCTCCGCACTTTAGATCTAGCGGAGTTTGCGTTCAATTGCCAAGTGTTTATTCTGAGATTAAAGACAACCACTTTCTGAGTACAATCAGTTTCATTTATATTTTGTTTTAATTTCTTTCTGGAAACTTTCTGCTTTCGACCATGCCGCGCATAATTTTTAGAATTGTTTTTTTATTTAAAAAAACAACTTCTTTAAAGATAATTTAAACACGAAGAAAAATAAATATGTTAATAATTTTTGTTTATGGTTTTTATTGAACTTAATCAGAACTATAAGTTCCTGAGAGTATTGGCTTGGATGCCGACATTTTCTCCAAGGACTCTGCTTTTTCAAGCCTGAAGGAGCTGCCTCGAAGAAAGTCTCCACTTCTACTGAAATTCCTTCTAGGCGATATCCTCCTTGCATATCCCATCCTTCTAACATTGGCTAATACGGGGCGGGGCGTCCAAAAAGTTATCGGCTTGACCCCGAAGGAGGCAAAAGAGGAGGATAACGCTATGTGACTTTACGACATAGTCGTCTTTCAGGTTCAGACATTGCGCCCAACGACGCTCTAGTCACTAGTGCTCGGATCCCCGTGGAAAAAAAGAAGAAAGTATGGTCCTCCAAAAAGCGGGTCAAAGCATTCAAAATGAGGATGGAAAGAGGGACAGACAACCGTATAACTCACCGTATAACTCAACCTTGTCCCTTCCTCATTTTCAGTACAATTAAAAACACACTCGTCCTTTACGTGTCAAAGCATTAATGACGACACCATCACTGAAAAGAGCTAACACCAGAAACCTTCTTTTCCGACTGGTGGAAGAGATTGAAGTCGGATGAGGCGAGATCTGGGCGAGTAGGGTATATGACTGACCACGAAAAAGCCGCAGGAGTGGATGCCAGCAATCGCCACAGCATCGCGGTGCGGGGGCACATTCCCCTGACGGAACAGGACCCCTTCCTGAGCATATCGCGGCGTTTGGCCTCGATGTCGTCCCTCAAGCGATGAATCAGGGTTGCGTAGTAGTTCCCGGTGTTGGTGTTACGCTGCCTACTGGTGGAACAGACTGAGCCTTCTTCGGCGGTGGAGAAGAAGGTTATTTTTTGGACTGGGCTTTGCTGGCGGGTTAAAAAGGGTGGATCAAGGTTTCGTCCACAGTCACAAATCTGGCTCGGAAGCCCGCGGGAACTGACCTTGACAGCTCGACAGTTTTCCTGGACGTGGTGTAGTGCTTGCGTTTTTGGTCAAACGGAGCAATCCCTAGACCCATCTAGCGGAGACCTTGCGGATGTCTATAAGTCTGCCCAAAATGCTGTGAAATGTGATTCTGAAGGCGTGCGTGACCTGTGCGATGGTCCGGATTTTTACTCGGCCATCTGCCTCATGGTGCACACGGTCGATGTTTTCTTGCGCGGTTACTTCCGCAGGTCTCCCAAGGCGGAAGGCGTCTTCGAGGCTCTCGCGTCCTCGTTTGAATTCCGCGCCCACATTGCCACCATTGAGACTCTGTCCCAACGTCGCCACCATGTCTGGGTGGATGCTTGCCAGAGTGAGGCCCTTCCGAGACAAGTATTCAATCATCGCACGTGTTTTTACTTGCACAATTTCAGTTCGACTGCGCTGATTGCCACACTGCCGGAACGGGTGGTTCTCGTTTCGACCCATTCCCATTTCAACCTTCCCATTTGTACCTTCCCGTTTTGACCCGGTTCTAAACGTCCTTCTCGGTTCATCTTTTCCCATTTCGCCCTTTCCCGAAAACCAGCCTTCCCGCTTCGACCTTATTCGTTATCAGCTGGGGCGCTTCGTTCGTTATTGTTCCTTATCAGTTTGGTCGGTTCAAGCGTCCGATGTCTGTCCTTCTTGGTGATTTCATTTCACCCTTTCCCGAAACATCCTTGTATATTTCATCACCGGCAGTCACTTTTTGCGTGCTTTTCCGGTGTTTGTGGGGCTTGCAGTACTGCAAACGAGCATAGCAGTTATCGTTGTCACCGGCACAGGATGACTTCGTTTGTGCTTAACTATTTTGATGGCACCTGGATGAATGGCTATTTTTTCAGTCAACAGTGGAACCAGAACGGAAACCGAGGACCACGGACCAATAACCACATGAGAGTCTTTGCACCGATAGATAAACGAGGTGTCAGGGAGGGCTCACCTAAACATTAACAGCTTTATCGATCTAATGAAACGGAATAAGGCCTTGACAAGGATATCTCAACAGCAGCTCGCAAATGGTGGTGCTGTTCCCGCAAGGGTAAGAGAGGGTCAGCAAGAACCGCAAACTCTTGAAATTGGAGCGTCGCCCTTCTGAAAGCACGATTTCCCTGTTCGACTTCCTCAACAAGGCAAAAACATTTTCTCGTCGATGTTTTTTTCGTTTAATGTTGGAAACTGAAAAAGTGAAGAAAAACAAAGACAATATTTCGTCAATATTAAAAAGCACATAATTGTTTTAAATCAAAGGTTATGTTTTGCAAGCAAATATTTGCGCAAATCATGCGGTGCTGGTGGGAAAAATATAAATCTAAGAACATATCCTGGATATGAGGGAATGTTGTGCTCTTATGTGTTCCAAGGCCTATTGGTTAAAGAAAGGGATGTGTAATTAAGAGGACAATTTCTAACCTGACTTGTCTAGTGTAGCACATTTTTAAGTGTCACAATCATCTTATAAGAAACCAAGGTATAGTGGTTTTCACAAATATAATCAAGAAAAACGAAGATAAAAATTTTGGAATCCGCAAGAAATTTAAATATCAGCAATACCACACGCGTAATTTCGTATATTCGTATTAACACGACGCATGTGATTTCTGAAGCAATGCAACAAATAATATCACCAAAACACCTGTCCGCGCATTCTATTTGAAGATGAAAGGATGAAAACTCCATGGGGTGTTCGCGCCACTTCTGGCCGCCATGACAGGAGGAGAGATACTTCCTGTTCCCGTATGTTTACCCTTGTGTTTAGGTGGGTGCGCGACGACTCTTGGTTTACTAGAGAGCAATTGCGTGAGAGTTAGGCTATAGAAATGCCTTAGTCTTGGATTATAAGTTGACGATGCGCACTGGCCCGAAGACAATGTCACAAGTGAAGTCGTTTCGATTATCTCGAGACGAGAGACACCGCCTACGCCGCCGAGCTTCGGTGATCGCAGCTAAGCATGACGCTGCTCGCCTACTTTGATGGTCTCCCGCCAGATGGCGCAACACCGCAAACACGAGGATGCGGCGTCAGTGGCGCCATTAGGGCACGTAAAGATGCAATCTGGCACGGTGGGCTGGTAAAGAAGCCTTGAATACCAAAGCGAGTTCGTCAAAAGAGGAGAAAATTGGCCGTTACAGATACTTGCGTCGCGCTCAAGAAAGCGTAAGAATTTGTTTTGGAAGATTGCCTGCTAAAACCAAAACTTAGCTCGGCGGTTCCTGCGGGAAGCTCGGCTTGTATCTCCGGCATTCGGGGAGGTGGGTGCCCATCGCCGATGCCCGGCCGTTCATCTAGTAGTTGAACGCGTTTGGGAACTTATAGGTTTTGAATCGACCTCACGTATATGGACCAGGTGACTCTGTAGTCGTGAAGATACGCCCAATATCTTCGGCAGATTTGCCTCATTTTTGAAGAAAATGTGTTCTTAGTTTTCACCCATTGTATCAGGAAGGCATGTCCATAAGTAAATTTGAGGAGGTATCTCAGCTAGTCCTCGGCGGTGAGACGTTTTAAGTACGCGCTACTCGCTGCGGGTCTTTAAAAACACTGCAAAAAGAATAGCCAATCGGAAACAACGTATTCTTCTCGCAAGTTCGGTCCCGTTTGTTTTTGTTTATATCCGTACACCCTGTATATTTCTAATATTGCAGCCGGCTCATGCCAATCTTGCACAAATAATTTATGTCATTTTTATTGTAGGAAACAGTTCAAGAATATTTTCAAGTGTTTCATGCAACTAACCATGCGCTTTTTTTAAGAATCAAATCACAGATTTTGAAGACAAACTGGAGGAATGTATAGTTGAATTTCTTGTTGTGTAGTCGCACGAATGAATCCGGTAAGTAGCTGTTTATAAAATTATGTGGTATCCCTCCTTCCTCCTAATTTTAAGCTCCCTCAAATAGTCCCTAAACGATAACCCATGGCAGCCATCCTTAATTTAAAAAAAGAGGTCTCGCTACCTCGCCTGCGCTCACAAAGTCAACATAACTGTTTGTGAGGGAACGGGCTGGTGTTTGCGAAGCTTTTGCAACCAGAGACTTCACGTGTATGGTAGTTCAACACACGCTGCGTTCTCCTCTCCTTTTCAGCACGATAACTCTCTACTCGAGGTCCACCTTCTGTTGAAATACAGCCAAAGCGCTCCCTTTCACTGCTCAGCTGAATATAGCTCAACATAAAATAATTGACTAGAGATAACATAGCCAATAAAAAATATAAAAATCTTTTTGCAGCTTCTATTTCACAATGTTGCTATATTATTAGTCAAAGTGTACCGACAGTATTTCTATTGTTAGATCCTTCGGTTTCGCTTGAATAAAGTTCGCCGCAGGCTTTCTAGTCCCCTGCAAAGCAAACGTGGCGTCTTGCTCATCTGGCGTATTGTTGGTACCTTGCGTAGGCTCGTCCGTTTCTTAGTCCCGTAGAATATTCGCCAAGTTTGGGAACCAAAAGTTGTCAAAACCATAGAGTTATTATAATGTACGCTAGAGGTTCAACTGGCGCTAGTGTCTATGCGACTTCCGTGACGCAAATTGAAGCAGACAGCAACCAGTCTACTTTTGCGGTGCTCCTGTGCATTCCTATGGGAAAACGCGCGTGCATTTTGCCTCTTCGCCGAAACATAACACGGAATACTTTGGTTATTTGGGTCGCACCGAATAGTATGTACCTTGATTAACACTGTGAAAAGTGTAATTGCTTTATTTAGCGCATTTTTCTTCACCAGTGAACGATGTTCAACTTCGCTACATTTGAGTCCCAAACGTGTGTTCCGCAGCAGGTGTGTAAAAACAAGCGACGATTCGAAGCAAAATTACAATCGAAAGGAATATAGAGTGTGTTCAAGGCTCGCCAGCATTCCGGTGACGCTTATATATTGAGAATATGCCAGTCCTGTCACTATATGAAGATGACCCCGCCGTGCATGAGCGGATAAAAACATTCAAAACGTAGAGAATAAAGTTCGTGGGCTATGGAAGGTGTCTTCGTATTGTTTTCTCTGCCGGGCAGCTTTTATCGGGCACTTGTTCTCAAAGACTTCGAGCGTGCGGGTGCTATTTTGAACGTAGAACAAGGCAGCTTCGCTCAGAGCAGAAAGCATAAAGCGGTACTTACTTATTTAAAATCAGAATAGATTACGTGCCTTCAATTTATTTTGATCCTACATGCACGTGTAGTTACTGATCCAGTGTTACTGCGTAGTTCTTGCCGTCTTTCTTAATTTCCAGATGTTCTTCGTTCGTTTTGCAAGATATATCCCCCATGCTGAAAAGCGCCGACGTAGTGTTCGC
This sequence comes from Ixodes ricinus, assembly GCA_037355805.1. Taxonomy (NCBI): domain Eukaryota; kingdom Metazoa; phylum Arthropoda; class Arachnida; order Ixodida; family Ixodidae; genus Ixodes; species Ixodes ricinus. The sequence goes on from JAZHYW010043051.1 coordinate 28,621, forward strand.
GCTAACAGTGTCCGACAGTGCACAAAAATACACGTACGGAGCCGTTTTAGCACCGTATTTAATGCGATGGATTTGAAAGAAAAACGCCGTAACTGACCAATTATTTCGTCGGCCTGACTGAGAAATGTTCCATAGCTACCTAGTACGTACGAATTATTTGAAATATTTGCTCTTATGACCGAGCGCAGAGAGAAAATGCACTCACTTTTTCCCATAGAAATGCATTACCGGAAGTCAATTTTGGACTGGTTGCTGTCTGCTTCAATTTGCGTCAGCACACTAGCGCCAGTTGAACCTCTAGCGTGCATTATAATAACTCTATGGTCAAAACAAACCAAATAAGTAGTGTGCAACGTACGCACAAGCGACTGTGAAACCGAGATTTTCCATTGTTTCCGTACACTGGTTGGTTAGCGATCTCACCGTCGTAAGCGAGCAGGGCTGAGGATTAAGCGCACTACCTCCGAGTTCAGCAGCGCGAGTTTTCGCTATCCGCGTCCCGAGCTGTGGTGCCCCACCGACCCCTCCTATGGCCAGCGGTAACTGGACCGATCCAATCGGATGTGACTTCGTGCCATAGCGTGTGCGCGCTTCTTTGAAAAGTAGCTCCCGCGCTGCATTTATTAGCTGCCGAAAGAGTTTGCGTATCAATGACCTGAAAGCAGCAGCGCGGATAAAACTCATGACATTATTTCCCTCGTCCCCGCATATCTGCGTTGATCTCGAGACAGAGAATTCGACGAGATCGGCCACCATGTGATTTGCGCTCTTAGAGCGGAGCTGTTAAGGCTAGTTTCCCCAGGATCGTGACCGGTACCAAACAAATGTCGACACAACACTCTGGTTGTCGCCGTCGCTCATAGATGGCGGTAGCTGTCCAGAATGTTGCGCTTGCCGGTTGTCTGGTTGTCGCCGTCGCTCATAGATCGCGGAAACCTTTCCGGCCTCGGCAATCAAACAACTGGTAGCTGCCGTCGCTCATAGATGGCGACAACATTTCTTCGGAGGCAGTCTGGAAGAGAAGAGCGGGAACGTAACGAGCGGCGATGTGCGCAGCAGCGCTAATGGTTCCGCAACCGCCGCGAGGCCGCTATCGCCTAAAGTTCCGCTGCGTCGAGCGCTTCCAGATTCCCTGCGAAAAAAGAGCAGATCGCTCGCCTGAAAGCCACCGCCGAGAGCAGAAGCTACAGCTCCGCTGCCTTCTTCTTCACCAGAGTGGAAAGGCTGGAAGTTCTTTAAGTCGGTTCGAGTGCTTAAGCCAAAGCGTTGGCTTTAATGTCGAAAAAGGTGAAACAGGAAACGGACGCGTATATGCCGCATGCTCGGCGATCGAGGTTGAGCACACTCCACAGCGATCCTCATACGAAGAGATAAACTACCAAATGCGTGTCTGTCACGCCAAGTACCAAATTGAAGCTTCAAGCCAAAAAGTCTGGAAACACTTGGCGCACTTATATAAAGCCTCTAGCTCCACATCCTCCCCTTCCCCTCCCTCCCATAGCCTTAATTTCATGCCACCGAGAGTCGACTCCGAGTATTGTGTAAATGTTTTCTTTTAAAAACCAACTGCTATACTCCGTTTCATACATAGCGTGCAACGCTGGGAAAGGTACTGAGTATGCGCATGAAAAAACACAAACAAAAATGTGTTACTCGCGCATTTCGTGGACTTCGCGGTACAAGGCGCTGCTCTGGCGATACCGACGTCTCGGTGGCGGTGGTCTCGAATCCACTTAGGGCGCCAAGTTTTTTCTACGTATTTTATGTGCAAGATTGTGCGCATTGCGGAAGTGCATATTTCAATTCCTCTTTTCTTGTTGCTTTTATTTATAAGGGGTAGACTATAAGGGCTGGTGTTCCGCTCGAACCCCGCGCCGGCCTCGTCAAAACGGAAGAACGGTCGAGATTCAGGGTGTCTTCACTTAAAGCCGTTTATTTACATGGTAGCGTGAAAATCAGAGAGTACCTTGAGAGTGCGGTGGACGGTCCTTTATATAACGAATACTGGGATTAGGGGACCGCACTGCCATTGGTCAGACGGCTTGGCATTCCCTCGCGTGATGTAACTTCATGGAAGTTTCTTCGGACAGCGGCGTGGACTTTCCATTTTCCCGGGGGAGCGGAGGGGGGGGGGGGCAGGCTGAGTTCTCCCGGGAGGGGGGGGGGTGCTGCGCGTTACCTTCCCGCCAGAACTGGAGATTGAAGCTAACGAAAGCACGCTGGGATTCCATTTCCCATGTATTTTGTCAATAAAGGCATCGTGGGCGTTATTTTGTTTACATGCCGCTACTAGAAGCTCGTTACATGGCCCGTAAACAGCGTCTCAGTAAGGATCATGTGTCCGGGCAGAGCCCCCCCCCCCCCCCCGGATTTCCCCAGGGAGGGCACGAGCCCCGATGCCCCCTCCCCGTAGTCTACGCCTATGCCTTCGGAGTCGCAATACTCGCCGGCGTATAAACGTCATCCAGACGGCAGTATCTCGCTGCTCTGGTGCCGGCGCCCCCATGCACCGCGAGTGATTCACAACAGACGCGCACACAACACACGGCACTCGAGATCAGGATCGAGTGTTATTCTTTTCGAGGAAAGCAGGGGCCTCGGAATGCAGGCACTAGGCATGTGCGTCGTCCACTTAGCCGACAAAGGTTAAGGTGCCTCAGGCAGACGGAGCCGACCTAGGTTACGGTCCAGCAGGCAGAAGAAACCAGACGCGTTGGAATGCAGCCACGGGCATCGTCCGCTTAGCCGACCAAGGTTAAGGTCCCGCAAGCAGACGGAGCCGTAGACACGATTCATCGCCGACACGGTTACTTCCTGAGGCTGGTTTCACTGTGAAGCCATAAAGCAGATTTTAACACCAGACATAACTGTCACGTTGCGAGGTCTTCGCTTCAGAGACGCCACCTTGCCAGACACTCCGGTGTCGTTACTGACCGTCTCCAGGACTTCACGGACCAACGTCTCCGCAAAACGAGTTCTTGAACTCGCGTACACGTTAGCGATCACCTGCTTGCACTTTTTCGAGATCTTCACACAACGAATCTTCGAAAATATCCGAGCAGGAGAGGAAAGCCTTCTGCTACTTCTGCGTAAGACGCCATCTTCTCAAAACCGGTGAGGCAGGGGAAGCCGCACAATCCGAAAACCCGAAGCGACTGCCGCACGGACGAAAACGGAAAACAATTTTGAGTAGTTTTCATTATCTTTTCCTTTGTATTGAAAAAAAAAAGAATCGGTGTTCTGTCGAAATCATAACGCAACAATCATAACGCAAACATAATGCACATTTTTCAACTTTTTTTTTTTTTTGCAGGGGCAGCATTTATTTATAGTGCGAACGTAGGCGGTCGGCAGTGCGAACCGGTACGCTAGCTTTGACTGCATTGCACGCTATGTAGGAAACGGAGTATAGCTGTCCCCGTCGCGCCTCTCTACGTCGCTCAGTAGGCATTTGGAATCTTGCTGGGAGTCACTTGGTCCCAAGTTCAGTTCCTGATTTTGTATTCGGGTTTTCATAAAGAGCCCTAAGTGCAGACAGCTTTATGTAACTTTAACCTACGTGTAACAGTGGAATGTGACGGTCAAGTTCACTTTTGCATGGAGATCTGCGTATGAATGTATTTCTGATAATACGTTCATTTCTACAGAAAGGTAGTAAAATCACTATAAAAATCTGTCTCCTTTTGAAATGTTTGATATATTCGACGTCACGAGAATAATAGAAGGCACAGTAAATATATATTTCCGCTAAAGTAAAGCGATGTAATAAGTTGAGCATTTTAGTAGGACTGGTCCGTTAGTTTGCCGTATTCTGAAACGGAATTGGCAAGAATAGTAGAATGATTAATTAATTTATTTAAAAACAGAAGGTAAGCCAGCAGCTTATATTAAGAGCATGCCTTTTTTATCGTGCGAAAAGGAAACGAAACTTAAAAATCTCTGACAAGAGTACATCAAATCCTAAGGAGCATAAAAGCAAGTAAGAGCAATGAAAATAGTACTTTATATAGCGGCCAAGTTGATGCTGGCACACTGTTTTGTTATTCCATACGACGGCTGCAATAACACATTCTTGATTATCGCAACCAAAAAGTGCAAAGCAATAAATTTTATTGAAATGCCTGTATTATTATATTGTAGGTATCCATGTGTAAATATTTTAGGTGCTCATTCTTTTTTATTTTACTGGAAAAGTGGAGAGGAATTCATTTTAATAAACTGATATTGTAACTCCATTGGAAATACATATCAATTAACGCGTATCCCTAACATTCTGGGTCAATTGCGACTTACACAATAGCTCTTACGTTCTTAGTAAAATACTATTAAAAACCTATTTCAGCCAAACTATTTCATAAATCGTATTAAATTCCGGAAATTTATAGACGGCAGTAGACATTACTAATTAATGAGTATAAATTGAAGAATGCATATTTTCGTTTCTATGCACGATATACTGGGTGTTTCAAGGAGCGGCCAGGCTCTTTAAATCGACCGCAAAATTCGTTCTCTTAACCTATCGCGCTACGAGTTTGTGCAGCGTTGCCCACAGATGGTGCATTCTTTTGTGAACTTTACAAACAGCGAACTTATCCGAGGAAAAAGTAAAGAAAGAAAAATTCTTAGCTCCTATGGAAACGCAGCGAAGCCACCGGACTTCAAACAATACGGCGCCGTTTCGCACGTGAGACAACAGTTGGCGCAAGCGGTCGCGACGCCAACTGCCGCTAACGAACGAGCACACAGCGCCGAGAGCCGGCGCTGTGTGCTCACCAACATGAAAATGATTTAACTGTATGTTGTTCAGTAAATATTCGCGTTATTTTCCCTCCAAGTTGCAGTGACCGCCGTGTATAGACATTGCTCGATATACTGTAGAAATAAAAAGGTTTTAATGTCTAGCCTTTTCCTTTGTTACAGTACACACAGTCCATTAGTACTTTAGTATATTTTATTATCATCTAAGGTCATTGATATGTATACCGTTTGACTAGAAGAATCTTGTCTAACAGGATATCATGTATGGGACCCTTGAGCAATGGAGAAGCATGACGGAGGAAATCAAGGTAAGTATACGGTTTGTATGTTTTGTCTTACCTACTTTTAAGTGGCGAGGCAAGTGTCTTGCCTTTACTTTTATGCGGAAGAGAACGCACGATCCATGAATATGCTTTAGGTTTGTCATCTGAGTCTGTGGCACGCATAGGAAGAAAAGGGCAAGTAACCCATTTCGCCAGAAAGCCCTTAAAAATTTGTTAAAAATGTTACGGCGTTCATATATAGCTGAATGTTCCTTCCAAGAGGTAGCTTTATATATGTTTTTTAACAAAAATATCTAAATCATGACCCGGACCAACATTGCATGAACTGACGTGGAATCACCCAGTTGAGTTTAATTTTCTTTAAATTGAGACGTAATTATCTTGATAACTATTACTTATCATTTAAGCACGCTTACCCTCATCAATTTAAAATAGTGTACAAAATTGTCCCAATATAAAAAGTGAAACATCGTTAAGAATAAATTACTACATTTTTTTAGTGATGCGCGTGAACAAGTAGCCTTGGTGCATTTGTACTGGCGGTATACAGATTCTCATTTGACAGTACAAACAAACCGACGTCTACCCGCGTGTGGCAAAATAGCAGGCATACTTACAAACTTCAGTGTGGGATGGAAGGTCGTCATCGAACCAAGGTGTATACTAATTAATTGATTTGTTGGGTTTTTCTTTTCTCGAACTGGGTTTTCGCATCAAAGCAATGCCTGCGCAAGAGCATCCAGTATCCGACAGACATCAACATCGCTCTTGCCGGGCTCTACTGGGCACGGAGACATTTCTGTAAAGGTTAGGACTTCTGCAGTATACGTGACGCTGATGTACGACCTGTATGCCTCGAAGCCTGAGCAAACTTGTCTGGTATCCGTTCTGTAACCGCAGAAACGTTTAGAGTAATCCTAAAATATATACCTCTTGTGAAACTTTTTTGCGTCTCGAGTTTGTCTTGTCTTCTTATTGTATTCACGGCGGGTACAATACATACATGATTAAAGGCTCAACATGTTGGTTCGTCGTCCGCAGCTTTAAAGAACGACAACGTGTTATCAAAGGGGTTTTTGGTTCGTTTCTTTATTGATACGTTTTGCCTGGCGGCCGTTACTGGGGTGGGTTTTCGGGACGTATACAAATTATATACGCTCCGTGCGAGAACTAAAGGGGCGCTCTGTAAAAGCGCGTAGTGCCACTAGCGGAGGAGTTGGCGTTCGACATTAAGAAGCGCTCAGCAGGATGTGGCGCCTTTTTGCGTGCGAAGCTGTGGCGGCGGAAGCACGTACGATTGGTTTGGTTCTTCGAGCCGACACGTTGAGGATGCGGTCGTATCAAGGTGAAGCATATACCTGCGAAGCTGATCTAGTAGCTCTCTGGATACCCAGGAAATAACGGTAACATTTTTAATAAATCACAAAGCAGGCTGGCTTCCGACGAGTATCCTTCCCGTCTTCAACAAGGTACAACCACTGCCCTATTTCACAAAATCCGATGAGGCATTGATATCGTGACATTAATTTAACCAACGAATACATTAAGTTCCAAGTGGAGAATAAAAATTAAGATGATTTATACTGTAAATTAAGCCCTACCAATTTCACTCAGGATGATTTTCTGCAAAACAGATTTCCCACGAAAAATCCTTTTCCGCAAAACTAATCATAGAAATACGTTTCATTTATTGTATTGTTCTGCAATGTGATGCTGTTTATGTGAATGTATTTTGTTTCAATAAAAGAAATCAATCAAACAAAATGTGTAGCAAGCTGAACATGAGAAAATGAGGTGCTCTTCTGCGCTAATAGGAGAGATGTTGGCTATTGGGGCTGACTAACTTTCGGCTGTATACACAAAACATAATTATTATTATTACGTACCAACTCATCAAGTAACATGTCCCCTCCAAACTAATTAAAAGGAATTCACCTCCATCGTGGTCAAACGCCGGGCTAAAGCGCTAAATAAAAAGTAATACGTATTTAGGCTAGGCTTTAGGCGTTGACGTAAACAATTGTCTCATATTTTTATATATAACTTTTAAAACAACAATTTGAATGCTGCCGAGTAGACCCGACTCCGCAGCTCTTGTAGTCGCCGCAGATATCAAAGACGCAGATATCAAAGGTGGGTAGATATTCTGCGGTGGTGGGTCTCTTTTTGCCGGGCCAGGAACCCTCTGTATAGCCGTCCAACCGTCCGACGTTTTGTACACTCGGGGGCCTCTCGGGCGTGGACAGCAGCAACAATTTCCGAAATAGCTATGTTGGATTTCATGTAAGATATGCTTTCAGCACATACATCTATCTAGCATAGATACGTGGACCACTAACGAGACGTCAAGCCGTTTATACGTCACTCAAAAAAAAGAAGACATGAAATAGATTCCAGGCTTTAACATCGCGCCCATAAAAATTAAAGACAGTTGCCTGCGGAGCCACATCTACTTCGTCTGCTCCGTACGACGAATTGTCACAGACGTTCTCGCAATCCGGGAAACAGTCGCGTCTGTAGCCAGAGTCTGACAGTTAGCCATTGTCGGTGCGTTCCAGTTGCCAACCAGCAGGAAGCGACCGGGAAGCGAAAGCGAGAAAACACGAAAAAAGATTACATCATCGCCGCTCCGCAGTGCGCTTCGCCTTGCGATGGGGGAACGCGAGCGTTGCATTCCAGCATCGACGACGCATACTTCATCGTGCCTTCCCAGACAACAGTGTAGTTCACAGATAGAATGCCTGCATTTCGGCATTTGTTACGGATGTCAGACTGGCCACCCTGTGCGGTGAATTGTCCGTCGTTTATCGTAATCACCAATACTTGCGAGAATATGACCGCCGTTTCAGCACCAGCATGAGTCAATACTTCGACGATGCAGCGTTACGAGCGAAAGATTTGCCGACCACCTGCAGGGCCTGAAGGTGAATCCTCCAAACGCCTGGCTAACTGCGTTTTTTGTGCAGCTTTGCGAGCGGCAAGAAGGTTTGCATGTCTACTGCCGCCTTTCAATACGCAGCGCGCAGCCATTGCGGCGTGGGTTATCGCTGAATTCCAGATATGAAACGATTCCTCTTTATCAGCCAATTCTGCGATACTGTCGCCCGTATGCTGCGCTTCGCCAGCTGGCAGCGAGCTATCCAGTGTCTTTAAAATGAACAGTCGCACCATATCAATTACGTATCATCACTGCGGTTACCGCGCATTGATGACGGTAACACCGACGACCAGCCAGCCATGATTGTTCGCCAGCAGGGATAGCACATTTCGAAGAAATCGTCGATGAAGCTGCCCATCCCCAAAGAATTATATTTCACGCACGCGCGAAGATTTCAGGCGAATCTCACTGGCGAAATCAAATGAGTCCGGGACGCCACTTCACAATCCAGACGAGGTATCAGCTCGACACATAGTTTATTGCCGTAACCACTTCGGGGTCCTTGCCTAACCTGATGAGCATCACAGCAGCGGCGTATCACCGCGCCGCGCACGTTAAACAGGCTGGCATCGGTTTCCGTACTGGATAAACGCTGATGACGAACTGAGATACGCGCGTTGTGCAGACCACCGGCTGCATGACGATAAGAAAGAGAACAGCGTAATATCTGCTCCACAATGGAGCAGAAGCTGACTCCAGTGCTTCCCGTAGCGTTTCTCGATGGCAATACGCTACGCCCACTACGGTTTTCAGCGTTGTTGAAAATGGTTTACGAGCAAATTTCAACGCCGCAGAATGCCTGCAAACGCCCGGCGATTTCTGCTCGCCAGGTGCCACTCAGCGTCACAGTCGACGAGAACTTGTGAAAAAGAATTTTTGAGCCTGTTCGCCACTTCCATTCCCCGCAGTGCTCATTCAAGAAGAAGCTGAACATTCGATATACATTTGCAGTAAAGAAACTGTGTCTTCCGGTGGAAACATACTTCCAGATTTGCCAAGGCTGGCTGCCTAGTCTTACTGTTGTGACTTGGACATAAGCAGCATGATTTTAAGATCTCAACGGTTAACATCTTCAAGACGGTTTGATGGGTTGTTGGCGAGCGTTAACAACAATGTTACGGAAGAGTTGTTCGCCATTTTGACAGCCCGGCGGTCGACGACATTGTTATTGGTGGTAGAAACAGGAAGAACATGAAGCTTCGCCTGGCCGCGGAAGAACAATGACGACGATCTCAGCCTAATACGCGCGTACTGGAGTGCCGATACTTCGCCATTGAAGGATCTAGTATCCCATAGAAGAGGCCTGTCATCAAGATCGCTTCGAACCGGAAGAAGACAAGTAAGTCTTCCTTGGCCCATGGTCGGCCTCTGAAAAGGCCGCCTTTGGAGTTCCGCGGTGCTGCATAGGAAGAGAGCATATGCCCGACAGTTTGATATCTTAGCATACCCATTTGCCCTAAGACATTATGATGTCGCCGTCTAGTATTGGCTCGTGATGCTTCATGGGTTAGGATTAGTCATGAGCCATGCCCATCAGCCTGGTCAAGAATTGCATTACGAATACATCACGAGCAAGAACGAGTCAGTTGCCAGCTTAGCTTCTCCAAGGGGAGGAACAAGTCCCATCAATTTCAGATTGACGGTACTCTATTGACTACGTTCTCTGCGCTGCCAACACAGCAGTCCGATTCAGGTCTTTGTCACCAGTCGATAAGGACAACATTGGCAAGCAGACGGTTTGATTGACGACTTGCAGATTGGGATACGGCTGCTCTCCTCTGAAGGCTCAGGAGGTACTTCCATGATTTGTCAATGACACCCTGAGGCTGTCAAGGGTGACGATAGCTTCAACATGAAGGATCGCGCCATCTACTGCATTGAATCCATGACATAATATCTGAAATTACCACAATCGCCGTACCACTAACAGTTCCCATCTAGCAGAGCAGTTGAAATACGTTTTGTTCGGACTACAGGAAATACCATGAGAATGAAGGCGCTCAAGGGGCTATATGCAGGCTGATCTCGACGACAGAGCGCCGAGCAGCCGAGCAGGTCGGCATGGAGAAATCCCAGTATGCTGTCGGCATTCTATCCACTGGGAATTCGCACGACATGGTCGCACGCCGATTCCCGCGGCCTGTGAAGCCATTCATCGCCGTAGCACCACGCCCAAGCTGGCCAGAGTTCGCTTGTTGCCAATGTCAAAGCTGACAGTGGCCGCTTCCTGCTTACGCCGATCGCCACATGAATATCTGGTGTCGAATACGGTATTGCTTTCACTGGGAATTCTTGTAAAATTTCCGTAGAAATGACATCTGCCAACAAGGAATAGACCGTTGTTCCTAGAATTCGCGGCGATTCTGCTAGATTCCATTCTCACCAACATCCCCCACAGTGCCCGCAAAAGTTCTCGACGATTAATTGGCCGCCGTCTGTTCCAGACAGCAATCGGCAGTATCTTGAGGCCAGCAATAGCAAGCCGCCTCGCCAATTTAAACACGAGTCTAGTTTCGCAAATTATATTACGTGGAATCCGCTGGCTGTTGTGGTACTCTGTTGCTTGGGCTCCAGTTCAGTGCAACGGCGATACGTGTGTAACAGCCACATAGATAATATCTGTGCCCAGACAGAGACAATGATATCCGTTGAGTTGCGAAGCGATTCCGATAATGTTGCATTGACGCCCGTCTAGTAGCTGCGCCCATTGCCATAAAGGAACCGAGCAATGGCGACCACATTGACTACATCTCTAAATCGCTACGATTGTGATGAGTCTTCAACGCGAACATGGTCTGACCGCATTTAATGTAGTGTTGCGTGCTGGTTTCAGATTGTCTGAGATGCTGGATGCGAGCGCCGATTGCTATGCGAGTTGTGCTGTTCTTCGCAAAAAGTGCTCACATTCGAGTTAAGGCTGCCTAATCCCAGAGCACGTATATGCGCTACTTCTCAATAACTGGTTTTGCCGTTTCTGGGATTTATTGATGAACTCACTGTTCCATCGGCCTGGATATAGCACTACTTCATTAGCCTGCAATGTGAACCGATACCCAGCAAGGACGCCAACGGTCAGTTGCAACATTTACAGAAGGCACAGTTCATCATCAGGATGAGGCCGAATTACGCACATTGGCGAAAGAACATTGCAGCCATTCACCGAAGCTGGGCGAATACCAGATTTGTCCTTTGCTGACGATATACCGTCAATATTTACTCATTATTCCGAGTGGACAGCCGATGACATCTCCGTTAAATTCAGCTCGGAGCAGCTGATGTTGGTTCGCACATGGCCTTGTTGAGCCAGATTATCCAGCGCTGATTGAATGATGAATGCCCCGAGTTCCCAACAGATGCAAAAGACAAGATTGTACTCCGCGTTTGCCGACGCAATAGCTGATGCAGTTCAGCGATGCAGACACGCCATGATCAAACAGCATTACCCATGCGCTGCACCATTTGCTGTTATCGCGCAGAGGGCTGACTACAATGAGCCATCACTGATTTCTCTTGCCGACTGGCGCTGGCGGCATGAAATCATAATCCTCCACTACAGCCAGCCAGTTCGAGGCCGATCATGCCTCCGGAGGCTTCGCCAACGGAGGCTTGATCAGTGTTAACGGTTCATAATTGCGCATATCATTATTCCCACCGAATGAACTTTTCGAGCCATATTCATCTGCAATAATATACCAAAGAGCGTACACGTTTCATCAACTTGTTTTCGATTCATTTATCCTGGTGACGAATCGACGAATTAATTGTCTGCTCATCGCGGTGATTACCGACGACAAATTTCAGATCCGCCATTGAAGGCCATGTATCGACAATCAGGCTGCCCAGAGCCTTTCATCTTCACTATCTACAAATTCCCCGAATTGTCCATCTGTCGGTTTGTTTATGTTTTCGCCTACGCCAAATAAATAAATAAACGGCGGAGTTCGCAGGCAGCCAGTAATCTCTATCACCGCATTGATTAAGATCACTGGAGCAGCAATGAACATACCACCATCCCCATTCCACCAGACGCACATTTTTACCCGACGTTACTTGGATTGCTCACTGCGAACGGTACCAACTACACCCCAGCATTCTGACGCTGCAGGAAAATAGCGAGAGTACGTCACCAGTGGAGTTCAGCGTCTGAGAACTCTGTTGCCTTCAGTGCTGTTTCGAGTGGTGCCATTCCATACCTG
>JAZHYW010043053.1:0-14122 GCA_037355805.1 Ixodes ricinus
TAAACAGTGCTTCGCAAAATGGAGCTGAGTAACATTCCTTGCCCCATTTTTAACTTGCCCCAACTTGGATTCCCTGGAAGCTTAGGAGAGGGAGAGCTAAGATGACTATCTTCCTGCAGAAAACCGAGGTTGTACGTCGGTCTTTAAAGGGGTGGTGCAACAATTTTCGGACTTTGGCTAAGTAACTGCGGAAATTAATGTGTGTCACCTATAAAACAAAGAACTGAAAACCGTATTTTCTCTCGAGCGCTAGTTTCATTTTTAACAAAATGAAAAATCGAAGGTGAAAGTGCCTCTCAACTCTTCACGTCGCCTTTCGAGTGGTGTACTTTGGCGGAAACCGCGGTTTTCCCTGGTTCTCTCTTCAAGGACCCCAGCCGTCTCCTCCGCGGTTGCCGACTTTTAAAGGATTCGCACCGTCGAAGGTCGCGGCGGGCGATCGAGACAAAAGACTGCTCGCCATGGGGCTGGCGGCGAGTGTCGCAGCGGAGGCGGACGGATTTTCGTTCACTTCCTTGTACCCTTAAAGACGCTTTCACTGTAGAGTTCCGTAAGCGCCACTCACGGCTGCAGATCGGCGAATTATTTTTTTTTTGTGATTACGCAGCGGAATAGCAGTTTTTCCGGTCAGGAGACGCGTTTTGGTCACTTGCGCTTGGGTAAACAATATACAAAATGCAAACTGCCAATTCTTTCAGCATTAAAATCGTTGCATTTGTTCTTTTCATTTTACCACAGGTCTTTCGTTATTGGTCTTAGCGCATATGTGGTCCGCATGGGAGACTAGCCTTCCTGTTTTTTTCTTGGCAAAAAACAAAACAAAACAAAAACAGTGATATCGTTAACGTTGTTGTCTACCCTAATATAATGTCAACTAACGACAGTGTTAGGGTGGTTGGCGGGACTACACGCAGCACTGCACTGAGAGTGCCAGCCTCTGATTTGCGGTGCGAGCGACGAACGCAGATTCTGACCAGGACGAAAACAAAACATTAAAAATGTTACTGCGTTACTGCATGTCTGAATGACGAAATGTTCTAGATGACACAAACATTATGTAGTTTCCCGTCCCCATCTTTTGATTTGGCCGATATACTTTATGGTGCTTGCTTAACGTTTGACGTGTTCGAAGAAAACCATGATCTGCACCAGATAGGTTTGGTATTCAAATGAGTAGGGAAACTACTTACTATGTGAAATGTTAATTTTATTTTATTGGCAGATGCATGTTGCGAGTCCACATGTTCAAGGTATGCGGCAAAATATTAACTGGGTGCCAATGTAAGGTGCCGTTGTTCGTGTATGTATTCATCGATAAGTGAAAGCTTACAATTTATTCGCCTTTCTTCATAAAAGGGAGCATTTTAATATTGAAATATTTTTTCTGAGTTGAGCAAACGGAAGCAACTACCTAAAAGTAGTGAACATAATTAAAAGGTGCAAAACAAATATGTTTTTTTGTGGAAGTGGTATGGCCGCGCTACGTGTCTGAATTGCTCACTTTCTTACATAAGACCTATCTTAAAAATGTTCGCATTTTTCAAAACAAAATCCGACCTAAAGTTCCGCTATATCTCTTTTATACATTTTCCTACATGGTTTATTTCGGCTTCTCACCGATACTTAATACCTTAGTATTACGGACGTGGAATTTGCGTGCGCCCTGTTCAGAGGGTTCAATATATGTCTGTAGGTTTCGCGTTTCCTGCCTGTTATTTGTGCAGCCAATCCAATATATCACTGTTTTGGCTGTGCGTGTTTTCTACAAATGAGCTGGTAAACGAAATTCTTATGTTGTTATATATAACGCAAATTACGTATCATGAGGATTAAACCAATACGACAGTTTCTCCAGCTACTGTCCCCAAAAAGTGATTACATTACTCATTGCTTCGAGAAAATGCATTGAATATTTGTATTTCAATGAAATAATAGATTTAATTTCATTATTTCTCAGTTCGACGAGTGACACTTTGAAATCGTGGAAAGTATCAGGACTTCTTTTCAAAAAAAGCATAATTATAATAAAAATATTTATTGCAGGAACACATAAGGCCTCATACAACTCAAGGCATCACATCAGGCCGCCTAGTCCTGGTATCATGCACATCACCTTAAAGAGCAACTCCGCTCAATTAAAAAAAAAATTAGGCTTACATGTGATTCCGTTTCACAAAGCACTACTAAACAGCTTTACATCTTCGGATTCGCGAAATGTAGAATATTATTTGTGTAATCTTAATTTAAACATCAGCTGATACCGAAACCGAAACTTCGGTTGCGTCAGGCAACATCGGTCTCGTGTAGTCAGAGTCGTGGCCAGGGTGTAACAAAGACAGGTGGGGAAACGAGAGCCAAATGAGCGACCGGATTGCGTCCTCCTCGGTTTTCTCTTTTTCTGTGGCGCCATCTATGTGGAGCTCCGTGAACTCTCACTCCGGGTCGGCGACCAGTGGCGACGGGCTAAACTGACGGAGATGGTTTCTCGTGGATTTTCAATGGAGGACTGTCGTGCTCTCGGTTTATTTTGCGCACTTTCCCATAGAGTTCCATGCAAATCCGACTCCGATTTTTTTCTCGACGCAGCGCCATCTTTCGCAAATCGGGGGCACCTGCAAGCAGAACGAGTACACAATCCGGTCACGGCGCTGCGGTAGGCTTCTGTGGCCCGTTTCCTCACCTCTCTATCTTACACCCTAGTCGTGGCCACGTCACGTCAAACCACGTGGTCTTGTGACGTTCGTGGGGGCGAGGTACAGGACACGCGACGCGGGCAGTTCGTTTCGCATGGCGTGGACAGTGATGGCCCGTTGGAGAGGGGAAGGAGAGAAGACGAAAGAGGAAAGGGGAGCGGAGAAACAGCCCGATAAGCGCGCAGGGCAGCGCAAACTAGCGCATCCGCGTTACGGTGATCACGTGGACGCTGTTGAGCCAACACCGGGAGGAGAAACTCATGACGTCATCGTTCAATTTCGCTCTGTGAAGTAAAAACAAACAAAACGTGAGAATGACGTAGACATGCCTCTGACGTAGTGGCTCAACGTTGGTCGCTCCAACTCCGTCGCATTGACTGCGTTGACGATTGCGCCTCACGTCGCACGGTAGAGTTGGTAGATTTCGGCGACTTGGCTCATTTAAAAGTTTGCTGGCAAGTTTATTAAATATATAGACGGAATTAAATTGTAATATCTGACATGGGGTCTTCCTATATGATACTGAAGAGGACTGCATAGTTTTCTAAATATCAAAAATGAAGCGGAGTTGTTGTCCTTTAACGAGCGTACTGCTCTTGAAGTGTGACACAGAACATCAAAAGTGCCAACAAAAACATTTACCCGGATAGAAATAAATAAAAGTAAATTCAATGTAACGACTAATAGTGTGAGACACCACACGACCATCGAATCTAAAACAGGAATACACAAATTGCACATTAAACAAAAAAGGAATAAAATTGTCCCCTAATTGGATTGGCCTGAGCAAACATATTTATAAATTTTTGTTTTAAATTTTTACACTAACTCTTTTATTTGTCTTTGTAAAGCTCATTGAATATCTTTGGTAGACAAAACTATCGCACGCTTTCTCCATAACGCGTTTTCTACTTGAGCATCTCAGACCGTTAATTTCTCCTAACAGACCTGGATATGCACTCTTAGGATTCTGAAAGGTGTTGTCCCAGGAGTGCCTGGTGATAAGGGCGTGCGTAAATAGTGTGTCAAATTTGGGCAACTGAAGCGTTTCAAACAAATATTCACCCGCAAGAACCTTTGAGTTGCAAGCCACGCTCCTAAGCATACCTTTCATAACACCATCAATCCTGGCATGCCTTCGCTTGGAAAAGTTGTCATTTAAAGTAATACCATACCTTAAACTTCTTTCTTCCAATGTCCGAAAAATAAATATACTTGTCGTCATCGGGACATACCAACTTAATAGCATACAATAAACACGATACTCTTCTATTTTTTTAAATGTTCCAGAATAAAGCAGAATCAAACAAAATTCCCATGTAGGTAACGTCACAGGCATATTCAACAACAACAGAAGTGCAACTTTTTACATGACGTATGCAGAATCAAGAGCCCACATAGGCCCTTGATTCCCTTACCGGTCTCAAAAAGACAAGTAATAATAATAATTTTATTTCACATATGTTCAATAGCACTGTACAGATACGGGTTTGTCCAAGCCAAGGGAGGCTTGTGGGACAGGACCCGGCAAATCACACAGCGAAAGCTCACAAAAAAAAACAACAAAGAACACTTTATAAAACGAAACAGTACATAGTGAACACGAAATGCTAAAGTCTAGAATTCATCAACATTTTTTTTCAATTTTCGTTTTCCAGAACACTCGAAAGACACAATCGAATAATTTATTGAACACAGATGGCACATAATGAGAGCGAATTCTTTTACCGTAGCGAGTTACACAACATGGAATGACAAAACGGGACGTGTGACGGAGATTCCTGTTAGGAACGAAGGGGCGTTTAAAATCATTATTCCAAAAGTGGCGTAACAGAACTGTTTCCACAAACAGGAGATAGAAATTATGCATTCGCAAACATTCGGAGATACTCGTGTCAGTTGAAAAGTCAGTGATATCCGACCAAACCCTTCAAACTACGACCAATTTTTGTTTGCCATAATTCTGCACAATTACCAAACAGTGTGATTCTATACCTCAATAAACTGTACCCAAGGGCATGTGCAACAGACTTCCTTACAAAAAACGGCATAAACACTGCTATTGTAATGCAAGAAGCTAACGCTTCGCAGCCTACCAGAAACATTCGATAAATGTGAAATAAATGTCATATCCAAATAAAAAACACTCCCAAATTCTTTACCGTATTAACAGATTCAAGCGGGAAACAAACGATTCACGCAGCTTTGTTTGTGTAATATAACTTGCAAGTTGACGTCCACCTTCTTTAGTGGATTCCTAAAACATACCAGTTGTGTTTTGGACATATTCACCGTAAATAAATTTTCATCAAACCAGTTCATTAATTGTGTCGTGCTCTAATAGCTCATAATTCATATGACGAGCGAATAATAATAAAAATAATATTAATCAATCAATAAATGGATCAATCAATGTTTATTAAAGTGTCCAGGAACAACCAATCGGTCTTAGTGCTGGCACACTAACAAAATGAGCAAAAACACACACATACAAACACACATACACACGAGTGCAGAAGGAGAACGTAGTTCACCAGTCTGAGAATAAAAATATTAACAAGTATGAGAGACACTCAAATCAACAAGGGAAATCAAAAGCACAAAACAGAGGCATCACCAGGTGTGAGAGCAAAAAGCAAATACTTGGATAACATACTGACAAACATCAACGCTTCAACTGATCAGCCCTTTTCTTGCAAGAGGAAGTTTCGAACAGCATTTCCGAACTTGCTCCCGCATGAGTTAAAAATATCAATTGTGTCAGAGTAGCGGTTATAACACTCAGCCGATCTTTGGATCGGGTTTAAGTGGCTAAAATGTCGAGCTATATAAAAATATGATTGTAGCCGTGTAGGCACACGTGGAACTCTAAAGCTCACTTCGGACAGAAGGCTGGGAGAGTTAATCGAGCCGTGCAGGGTCTTAAACAAAAACAACAAATCTGCCTTCACCCGACGCTGCTGCAGGCTCAACAAGTTGACGAGTTGCGAGTTACACCCAACGTTCAGACAAGGATCACCTTTCTCAAGGTAACGATATTTAAAGATAGAAATAAATTTGTTTTGGACTCGCTCGACAGATAAACTGTTAGTTTTGGAAATTCCGTTCCAAACAACCGAGGCGTACTCTAGCTGGGATCTAACTAAGGAACAATACAGCGTGAAAAAAGCGGACGGGCTTTTGAATTCCTTCGTTATGCGAGACACGGCACCTAACGTGCGCAAGGCCGATTGAACCACTCTGGTAACGTGAGTGTCAAATCTCAGGGTTGAATCAAAGACAACTCCAAGGTCTCTCAGTTCACTTACACGTGACAGCAGTTCGCCATGATAACTATATGGAAAAATATATCATGGGTCTTGCGAGAATATGTCATTACTTTTGTTTTAGAATGATTCAAACGGAGGTCATTGTCTAAACACCAACGACCGAAGGAATATGCGTCATTCTGAAGCGCGATGCAATCCTCTAAGGTTGATATATTTTTGTAAAGTTTTATATCATCAGCGTACTGCAGAAATGAAGAATTTAATATAACTTGAGAGACATCATTTACAAAAAATATTAAAAAGGAGGGGGCCCAAGACAGATCCCTGAGGCACTCCAGAGCTTGCCTTGTACAAGGACGAGGTAGTATTGTTGACGCGGACGTAGGCTGTGCCTATCAGACAAATAGCTTTTTAACAAATTGGTATACCGAACCACATACTCCGTACGAGGAAAGCTTGTATAAGAGGATGTTGTGGTTGACTACGTCGAATGCCTTACTCAGGTCGAAATAAAAAACGTCAAGCTGACCTCTATTACAAACTACTTCAGAGGCAGCAGACGTAAAAGATGCAAGATTGGTGGATGTCGATCTGCCGGACATGAAGCCATGCTGATTAGGAATGACTATACTACGAAACTTGAAGGAGAGAAATTGATAGATTACCATTTCAAAGAGTTTGGAAAGAGAAGAGAGAAGAGAAATCGGTCTGTAATTAAGAACATCACCACTATTTCCAGATTTCAGGACCGGAACAACCACTGCCAGTTTCCAGTCGTCAGGGAATATTCCTGACGTCAAGGAGTTATTGAAAATTGTGCACAGTATAGGCGTAAGTAATTCATGATAACCCTTAACAATTGCAGCGGGTATCCCGTCATGACCTGCAGACAATGTGGGTTTCATTTTCTTAATACATAGCCTAACACATTCCTCATCGACAACTACAGAACCTATATGAGTCACCAAATCCGTCCGAGTGAGGCAATATAGTTGAGGAGCAGTTATTATTATTATTGTAGACTGACGCAAAGTGATCCGCAAACAACTCAGACATGCCCTTCGCACTGTCACTATGCTGATTCAAGACGATTTCGGACTCAATATTCTTCCCCAAGCGCGATTTAGCGTACCTCCAAAATTTCTTGGGATTTTTAACAAGATCTGATTCTACCGAGTCACAATGCGCCTGGCGATCACGGTTTAAAATTTTCTTACATCGCTTTCTGCAAATTTTAAATTCAACTTCCCACTTTGGAAGACCACTTTTCTTAAACCTCCTGTGCAAAAAATGTTTTCAGTTTTAAAAGCTTTCTGAGTTCACGAGAGAACCAGTTAGGGAAGCGAGATTTTTTAGACGTTTTAAGAGGGATATATATGTCCATGGCCTCTTGAACAACAGTTGTGAGGAGATATACTTGGTCGTTGACATCAGACGACTCCAAGATAGAAGCCCAGTCAACACCCGACAGATGGTGATACATTCCAGTGTAGTCCCCCGCTGAATACTTATACGATGTGTGTGGGGAAGGACCATTAGAGGGACTGAGGACCGGAAGTATCAAAAACAGAAAGAACTACATCAAGAGCAGGGTGATATCTATCCTCAGGAACCATAGAAAGTTCACTTCGAGCCACACGTATACCGTCCGTGTTTGAAAAGCATAAATCTAAAGCATTACCTTGGTCGTTTAGAACGTTATTGTGCTGTCTAAGATCTAAAGAAGAAGTAAAGTTGAGGAGATAGTTGCACTTTTGTTTACAATAAAAGTTGTCAGTAAGGACATTGAACTGTGTCCAGTTAATACCTGGAGCGTTAAAATCCCCCAAGATTAAGATATTGCTCCCCTGTGAATCATTCATTGTATTTTCAATGTCAGCGAGACATCTTTGGAAATCATCTGGTGTCGTCTGAGGAGGAAGGTAAAACAGACCTATTAAAATACGTTCTCTCCTAGAACACTCAATTTCCACCCACAGAGACTCGGAAAATCTTTCCAAATCCTCACGTCTTCGTGAACTATATTGTTTGTTAACTGCGACCAATACACCACCTCCTACTCGGCCCCGGGAAGAGAAATCACGATCGTGACGGTAGACATCAAAACCAGGCGGAAAGTAGTCGGAGGAACTAACACTAGGACATAACCAAGTTTCCGTTAAGCAAACAATTGAGTAATTAGAGAGAGTAATGTTGGCAAAGAAACATTCAGCTTTCGTCCGCAGGCCACGGACATTCTGGTAAAACAAATCGATGTTACTCATCTTTGTACTTAGTGTTGGGCTTGTGGGCTTCTTCAGACGAGTGAAGGAGTTCTTGACGAAGTGCGCCTCTGAAAGGTTTAAAAAGACAATCCTTCGGCCACAAAGCAGGGTCAGAAGAGTTTCTCGAAGTCTTCGGCAGCTACAGAGACGTGAAAGGAGGCGTAGGTATTGTAGCGAGTCTTCAGTCGGTGGCACTTCAAGTTTTCCACATCGAGTGAACACAGATGCCCAACGATGTCAGTAGAGGTGGTGACCGGATCCAGCTTGGTCACAAACAATGCCCTCCGGCGGGAAGATGAGGGGGCAACGCTCAGCTTGCATGCCACGGGACGCTCCGGCTCGGGCAGGGAGTCGATTTGATAATAATAATAATAATAATAATAATAATAATAATAATAATAATAATAATAATAATAATAATAATAATAATAATAATAATAATAATAATAATAATAATAATAATAATATTAATAATAAAATAATAATAATAATAATTATTATTATTATTATTATTATTTTTATTATTCCGCTTTAATGTTTGTTTTCGATATTTTTGGGCCCGTCAAAGCCAAAATAGGCTTGTTGGACATGGCCCGGAAGAGGTCGTAAGTGATTATATACACCTAGTTAACAAACTAACACCGATAAACAATCATAGTTGTCCGGGGGGGGGGGGAGGCGGCGGGCAGTCAGTCACTTTGTACAGGGCACGGATAGAGATAGTAAATCACAGTGGACCGGTAGAAACATTATAGACATATGTACAGGTACATGTATAGATACACACGAAGCGTACATATATTATATACATGCCACTGACAGAGATCGTCAATCACAGTGGACCTGTAGAAACACTATAGAGATAAACAGGGTGTTTTTGTAACTGCACCACATTTTTAAATAAATGGGGAAAAGGTTTTTGAATGCGGCTTTCACTGCGTGTTCATATGGCTCGGCAGACATTAGATGGGAATATAACCATCACTATTATCAGACTAATCACCTAAAATCCGTTATTTAACTTTTTAATTACTTGAATTAGGATACATGTTTATATTACGAACTTTGAGGCAGTCAAAAGCCAAGACTGTTCCATTTTGTAGAATTCACGTAACCAGCCTGTGTACCGCGATATTCGTCCTCGAATTTTGCACTTTTATCCGGCTAATGTAGCAAAGTTTGGCTATAGTGGCCACTTTCGTAGGGTTGGCCGAATTGAGTGGATAAAAGTCGAATTAAGCAAAATTAGGGGGCAGATAACTTGGAATACAGGCAATAAAAAGGTTCCAACATTGTTGTCAAAAAAAGGAAAAAAAAGGCAAGGAAATATTAACGAGTACTTAAGGTAGAGTCCAATCAATTCGGATATTTTTTGTTGCTTTTTTGACGTAAGCGTAAAAATGTCATCAGGATGCGAATTAATAATTATCGGGATATAAATATCACGAGTAGCTTGTTCGTTGCCAGTATAAGAACGAGGTACAACATAGCGAGGACTATCTCTCAGAACTCGGGAGGACATGAATGTTTTTTTTTAAATCATGCATCTAAAAGTGGCGCATAATTACTGAATTCATGAACAACTTTTGGAAGGAAGTTAAACCAAGATACTCAAAGATACTTCCGCATTGTGTCAAATCGCAGTTATATGCCACGCTCTTCAGTAAGTTCCGCAGAATATTATTGATGCGTACTTGCCATCTTATGGAGCAATTGGAAAGAATAGTAATTCCATATCTTAAAACGCCGTATGCAAGACTGCTGGCAATAGCTCTGCGCACACCGACCGGAGCAAGATGTCTAATGGTGTACAAAAGCCAGGCAGTACTTCTGAGTTTGCTACAAATATAGGACAGGTGGGTGTTCCAAGCAAGGTCCCTGTCAAAATAAACTCAAGTATTTAAAGTGACGTAAGAAACCGCCGTACAGAAACAAGAAACACAATCAGAGGTATGAATGAACAGAGGAATGCTTGTTACAGTTTGTTTTAGGGGATTTCTAAAGCATACTAAACTTGTTTTTGAGGCGTTAACTTTGATACGGTTGTCACGAAACCAGTTCATGGCAGTGAAAACAGCTTGTAGTATTCGCACGGCTGATGTGCAGTTGGTGTGACACGCGACTAAAACTGTATCAACCGCATATCGAAATATATGACGATTTAAGATGTTTTCTTCTAGATCATTCACATAATAATTAAACAATAAGGGAGTGATTATGAATCCTTGTGGAACGCCGCACGTCAGAGACGCCTGTGTGCTCATGTTTAGACCTCCCGGAGCATCAACATGGGAACGATTAAAGAGATAATTTGTAAGAAGTGTGTGAAAGTTGCCACGAAATCCCGGCCTGTGCAATTTCTGAAGCAATATACAGTGGTCGAGCGAGTCAAAAGCTTTAGAAATATGTACAAATAGAGCGCAACTGTATAAATTACTGTCAAAAGCAGAATGGAGGAGGTCGGAAAATTCTTCTAACAGTCAAACAGTTCCAAGATCCTGTATAAAACTAAATTGTCTACGTGAAATTACTGAAAACTTGCTGAGGAATCCTGACATAATTATTAGCAAGCGCTTTTCCATAAGCTGACCTATGACAGGCTATGACAGGCAATATGGAGATTGGTCGATAGTTTTCATATTTTTCTTTTTGACCCTGTTTGAAAAAAGGTTTAACAAGTACTGTTTTTAAGGTTCTTGGAATTTCAGCGGTAGTTATGAAACCGTTTAGCATGAATAAAAGAACAGTAGTTAAAGCCGCAAATATTTCTGGTAGAATTCTGATCGATATGCCATCAATTCCGTTTGGTTTCGTTTCTTTGAAGCTAAACACCAGAAAATGCAGGTAAACATCAGTGATGGTTGGTAAAAGTGCTGATTCACAAATTGAATTATTTAGGCTGCAAACGCCAAGAGAAGCCACAGATGTTGCTCGTGATGTGCTCGAAAAATAATTTTTGAATGAATTTGCAACTAGCTGGGGATCGTCTTTAAAGTACTGCAAGGGAGTCTCTGGATGTGTAGTTTTCCCACGCAGTTTGTTGGCGATGGACCACGTCTATCTGGGTGTGTTTGCGGCTTTGTCAAACTGTCCTCTAAAGTAGCGCCATTCTGAAGCACGTATCAGCGCACATACTTTATTTCTTTCTATCTTATATTCGAGGTGGAGCACGCTATTGTTCGGGGAACGCTTGGATCGTCTCCGCAACAGGTCTTTGTATTCGATTGCTTTAATAATATCTGGGGTTATCCAATGGCTTTCCTTTTTTCGTTTCCTAAAACTAATTAGACGCTTCGCCTCATTTCTGAAAAACTGAATTTGTTCGCAATCATTTTATTGCACAAATATAAATACACTACATACAAATGCGGGTCCGTCAAAAGCCAATAGTGGCTTGTGGGACTGGATCCGGGCAGCGGTGTAGTGAAAAATCAAACTAATCATTGAAAGGTATCACGCAAAATAACAATATAAAATAAAAAAAAAAAAAACACACACACAGCAGTCAGGATTGACTATAATAATAACTCCATAATAACTAATAATAATAATAATAATTTATTTCAAAACCCCAGCATGTCCACGTCACAAGTCAGGTTCGTCAAAGCCATCCAGGGCTTGTATGACTCAACCTATCTGCAGTGGCCTCAAAAATAACTACGACACGTACTAAAGAAATTTGTGTCAGTTCTAATAACATTTGTGACACTTAAAAAACTGACTCAAGGGAAAGCACGTATACACACACCTGCACATATGCACAAACACACAAGCCGGTCCTTGTCACCATTGAAGAAGGTCTTGATAGATGTTATGTTCTTGGTGTTGTGGATCTTGAAGCAGAAAAACTGGGAAGTGTAAGTCGTGTTGATTCACTCAAACCTAACCCAAATAATGTAAAATAATAAAATATGGTGTTAAACATTCTTTAAAGAAATGCAAAGAATTGTGAAATAAAATTTTGACGGGTTACAGGGCCTCGTTGGTAGATAAAAGATGGCGAAGCACTATTTCCAGATTTCAGGGCCGTAACAAACACTGCCAATTTCCAGTCGTCAGGAAATATTCCTGACGTCAAGGAGTTATTAAAAATTGTGCACAGTATAGGCGTAAGTAATTCATGATAACCCTTAACAATTGCAGCGGGTATCCCGTCATGACCTGCAGACAATGTGGGTCTCATTTTCTTAATACATAGCCTAACACATTCCTCATCGACAACTACAGAACCTAATGAGTCACCAAACCCGTCCGAGTGAGGCAATATAGTTGAGGAGCAGTTATTATTATTATTGTAGACTGACGCAAAGTGATCCGCAAACAACTCAGACATGCCCTTCGCACTGTCGCTATGCTGATTCAAGACGATTTCGGACTCAATATTCTTCCCCAAGCGCGATTTAGCGTACCTCCAAAATTTCTTGGGATTTTTAACAAGATCTGATTCTACCGAGTCACAATGCGCCTGGCGATCACGGTTTAAAATTTTCTTACATCGCTTTCTGCAAATTTTAAATTCAACTTCCCACTTTGGAAGACCACTTTTCTTAAACCTCCTGTGCAAAAAATCTTTCCGTTTTAAAAGCTTTCTGAGTTCACGAGAGAACCAGTTAGGGAAGCGAGATTTTTTAGACGTTTTAAGAGGGATATATATGTCCATGGCCTCCTGAACAACAGTTGTGAGGAGATATACTTGGTCGTTGACATCAGACGACTCCAAGATAGAAGCCCAGTCAACACCCGACAGATGGTGATACATTCCAGTGTAGTCCCCCGCTGAATACTTATACGATGTGTGTGGGGAAGGACCATTAGAGGGACTGAGGACCGGAGGATCAAAAACAGAAAGAACTACATCAAGAGCAGGGTGATATCTATCCTCAGGAACCATAGAAAGTTCACTTCGAGCCACACGTATACCGTCCGTGTTTGAAAAGCATAAATCTAAAGCATTACCTTGGTCGTTTAGAATGTTATTGTGCTGTCTAAGATCTAAAAAAGAAGTAAAGTTGAGGAGATAGTTGCACTTTTGTTTACAATAAAAGTTGTCAGTAAGGACATTGAACTGTGTCCAGTTAATACCTGGAGCGTTAAAATCCCCAAGATTAAGATATTGCTCCCCTGTGAATCATTCATTGTATTTTCAATGTCAGCGAGACATCTTTGGAAATCATCTGGTGTCGTCTGAGGAGGAAGGTAAAACAGACCTATTAAAATACGTTCTCTCCTAGAACACTCAATTTCCACCCACAGAGACTCGGGAAATCTTTCCAAATCCTCACGTCTTCGTGAACTATATTGTTTGTTAACTGCGACCAATACACCGCCTCCTACTCGGCCCCGGGAAGAGAAATCACGATCGTGACGGTAGACATCAAAACCAGGCGGAAAGTAGTCGGAGGAACTAACACTAGGACATAACCAAGTTTCCGTTAAGCAAACAATTGAGTAATTAGAGAGAGTAATGTTGGCAAAGAAACATTCAGCTTTCGTCCGCAGGCCACGGACATTCTGGTAAAACAAATCGATGTTACTCATCTTTGTACTTAGTGTTGGGCTTGTGGGCTTCTTCAGACGAGTGAAGGAGTTCTTGACGAAGTGCGCCTCTGAAAGGTTTAAAAAGACAATCCTTTGGCCACAAAGCAGGGTCAGAAGAGTTTCTCGAAGTCTTCGGCAGCTACAGAGACGTGAAAGGAGGCGTAGGTATTGTAGCGAGTCTTCAGTTGGTGGCACTTCAAGTTTTCCACATCGAGTGAACACAGATGCCCAACGATGTCAGTAGAGGTGGTGACCGGATCCAGCTTGGTCACAAACAATGCCCTCCGGCGGGAAGATGAGGGGGCAACGCTCAGCTTGCATGCCACGGACGCTCCCGGCTCGGGCAGGGATTCGATTT
>JAZHYW010043054.1:0-45754 GCA_037355805.1 Ixodes ricinus
AGCCGAGTCCACGCAGGCATACCTCGGCAAACTCACTCATGAACTCGCTCACTCACGCTCACTCACACTCACCGCGTGATTGTGAGTGGCTGTGAGCGAGTTCGTGAAGTTTGAAGAGGTCATGATGTGATTGTGAGTGACTTCGTGAACTCTGATCAGCTCATGATGTGATCATGAGCGACTTCATGAGCGTGATGAGTTCATGATGAGACGGTGAGTGACTTCGTGAGCGTGATGAGTTCATGATGAGGTGGTGAATGACTTCGTGAGCGTGATGAGTTTGTGATGAGATTGTGAGTAGCATCGTGAACGTGATGGGTTCGTGATCTGATGGGGAGTGAGCCTGTGAACTCTGAAACGTTCGTGATTGTGAGTGAGTTCATGAGTTCATTCAGACGCTGAGATGAGCTTGGCTGTTGGCGTTTCTTGCGAAAGTTGTGCGGCTTGACTTTGGAGAGCTGAGCTGGCTGAGCGGCGTCGCGAAAGAGAGGGGGGGGGGGATATTGATGGCACGGGTGGTGCGGACCGTGCGGGTGGGGAAGTGTTTTTTTTTCTTTTGTGAACGTGCGACTGTTGTGTTTGGTTGTGTTTTCATTGCGTTTCCGTGCTTGAGCAGATGGATGAGCTTGAGGGGGTGCTTAGGCGTCGCAGAAGCAAAGATGTAGAGAGGTTTTTGTGTAGTCGGCATGGAGTATGGCGCCTTCCGCGTGTAAAAGAGGAGAGTCGTGGGCTGGGGAGGTGGCGTCCGCAGTGCAAGGAGCTGAAGTTTGTTCGCCAGTAATTTCATGGCGTCGAGTTGTGTTCGCGCAGCCTTTGGAACGTTTTAAGTGCTGTGTGCATCACGCACATCGGGCTCGGGAAAAACCGGCGGTAGCGAGGCTTACAAATATACCTATAGAAATGGAGTCATCGAAGATGGTGGGCGAGAATATTTACTTCCACTGCCACAAACCGGGGAGGGGGGGGGGGGGGGGGCGGGCGGAGCTAGAAAGATTGCGTTTAGCGCAGTGTCTAGCGTTACGTCCGGCGGAACCCGAAATAAAAATTAAAGTTACGTCCGACGTAACCCAATATGAAAATTAAAGTTACGTCCGACCGAACTCGAAATAGAAATTAAAGTTACGTCCGACCGCACTCGAAATAAAGAGTAAAGTTACGTCCGACGGAACCCGAAATAAAAGTTAAAAGTTACGTCCTGTGTAACCTACGCAACCTACGCGTATGTTTCGCTTTATGGCCAATACATGACGTAAATACAAAAAATATTGTGAATTATTACTGCGTTACGTCCGATGCAGCATTCGTGAATCGGTTAAAATCTCAACTCTATCCGTATCTTCAGCTTTGTTGAGAAGCCCGAGTGGCTGAGCGTGTGTGGCCCTCTTCTCGAGATGCGGGAATTTTAATGTGCGCTGCCAAATGTGCTGCAGTGCACTTTTATATGGAATTTGTACCACCTGCTTTCTTGCAATAAAGAAAAAAAATCTTCAGCTTTGTTGAGAGGGCTGGAGTGTGTTCCTCGCACATCGAGGCTGCTGAAGCTCGGTGGGTTCGATGCCCGTCACATACATTTCTTTCTATCTTTTCTTTCCCCTCCTTTAAGACAATTTATTGCATTTTTTTCGATATGAAAACACGTCTTGCTATCCTTGCCGCGTTTGTTACACCTGCTTGTAGCCCGTGCTGGCTCGGGCTGAGAGCATAGTTGATCTGGCTAAACGCCAGGGGTCTATTGTCATTCTCACACCCGGGCAGCACCCTCGAAACAGCTCTTTATTTAAGACACTCTGAAAAAAAAAAAAAACACTGCCAAAGCTAGTGCGCGTGGCGACTTGAGTGATACGTGAAGATTGTGCCAGTTTTCAACAAGTCTGCCGGAAACCCTGCTGCTGTAAACAGCACGTTCGTATCACATTACCATTCTATATCTCTTAATAATTGCTTCGAACGTCCGCGATTCTCAGAAAGCGTCGCAAGAAATCGTCTTAAAGAAGAAAAAATTCTTTTTAAAAAGAGAAAACACGAGAAAGAAAAAAAAATAATGTGACGGGCATCTGTACCTGGAGGTACAAATGGAGTCACGATTTTAACCAATTAACGAATGCTGCATCGGACGTAACGTAATAATAATTCACGATATGTTTGGGTTTACGTCATGTATCGGCCGTAAAGTGGAACATTCAATAAGGTTGCGTAGGTTACACAGGACGTAACTTAAACTTTTATTTCCGTCGGACGTAACTTTAATATTCATTTCGAGTTCCGTCGGACGTAACTCGAAACCTTGGGGTAAAGTTACGTCGGACGTAACTCTAATTTTTATTTTGGTTTCCGTCGGCAGTAACGCTGGACACCGCGTTGTTTAAACAAAGCAAGGAACGTGGTGATCACGTCTCCAAGCACGTGTCCACGGACAAAACGATGTCCGCGCTCAACACCTGCTATACTTCGTCTAACCTTAGCATGGACTATTGTTAGCCGCGAATGCTAAAAGCGCGAGCTAGTTGCTTTGGATGAAGCTTCGCCGTCTGCAGCATGAGCGCTCGGAGTAGCGGAGTGCTCCAGTCAAGGTCAATTAAGGTTAGCCGCTCGCGCTTGCACAGCCTTCGCAGTTAGTCCATGCTAAGGTGAGACGAAGTATGAACATTATGAAGCCAGGTGCCGTGTAAAGGCTGAAACAGATGTGCGGAAAACCGTGCGAAAATCGGACAAACGTCGAAACATGGAAAATCGTTCAACTCGTTTTAAACAAGAATTAAGGTATTTACTTCAAGTAAATCGCAAATCTGATGCCATTAAACGCGCATATGCAAATGCTGTGCCACAAATATCTACGAATGTCCTTTTAATGGTAGGGAACGTTTTTAGTTTCGATTTTGTCAATTGTCAGTTGATTTTCCGCACACGTGTTCCAGCGGAAACAGACGTGCGAAAAACCATGCGGAACTCGCACAAATTTTGAACACACACAAAAAATAGTTACACACCATATTTTGCAAGACGAACTGCGGGCTGGTATTTATCGCACAGAAATCTTACATGCTGTATTCTTTTAACGACATACTTGTGAACCTGATACTGGGTTCACAATCGTTTCCTAACTAGCTCGCCTGTACTCTCTCCCTTCTGAAAAGCTATTAACAAAACGATATATTTTATTTGCTAGCATCGAACACTTTAGTATCTTAAAGGTGGCATGAAACAGTTTTCGCATGTTCCGGGTTGCGTGCAATTTGCGGTTGCTTTTTTGCACATGTCTTTTTCGCACAATCAATGCCTTTATGTTTGATACACGTTGTACGATTTTAAGTAAGATTTTGTTGTTGCGTCGTCGCTTGTGCGGCCATAAAAGTGTGGTGGAAGCTACGGTGCTTAACGTTACAGCTGAGACATCGCAAGCGAAATCTTATCATATTAATTAGGTTTCAATTCCCGTTTCACATGGTGCTTGCAATTTTCGCTTGCAAGGTCACTCGTGCGGCAAGAAAATAATAATAATAAACCGTGAATGACACTTCAAGTGCGTGCTGTATTCACTGGATTTATGCCTCACGAGTACAAATATTACACGCACAATCGCACAACGTAAAATGGGCTTAATTCGGAGACATTCCGAAAGATCCCCAGATGGTCGAAATTAATCCTCAGCTCTCCGCTGGGGCGTACCAGATGCCCTTCGGCAAACGCGTAAACGTTAATTTTTTTTTTAATTCAAGGCGCGTGATTGAGCTGTGCATTGGCAGCACACGCGGACGAATGCAGTTCTCACATGAGCCAGAAGTACAAGCAGCGACAAATACGCCTATATCCTTCGATAAATAACGATTCGCGATTACTAAAAGTCGACAAACATTATTCTTCAGACGTGCGAGAAACGTGAAGGCAGTACGTGCTATGAACGAAAACTTTGTGTCTCGATCAATAGCTCATCGCAACGGAGAAAACGAAAGCCTGGCGTCGCCGGGACGCTAATTTCCTCCGGCTACGGGATGGGCGCTTGCAGCGTGGTCGGCTGCCGCAATCGGACTGGCTTTTCTTCAGCGGGGGTTACCTTTCACCGGTAAGCCCTTGGCGTATTACGCACACATAGTTTTACGATAACAGGAATCGATCAAGAATTCTCTCAGATTTCCGACGGTCGCCGAACTGCGGAAACGATGGATTTCGGCCGTTGGTCGCGGCGGTGGCTGGACCCCATCGAAGTGGAGCGTGGTGTGCTCCGTGCACTTCCAATAGTCAATAAAACATCTCCCAACCTCGAGTCAAGTTGAGCTGGTTCAATTTGTCACGACAGCAATAAAACGTCCCAGTGGACGACCTGCATAGCGGCCGCAACGAAAAGAAAAAGCCAAACGTATTGTAGCGTGATATAACATGAGAGCGATGAGAGCGCAGCTATCAAATTTGCAGGCGGGCGCGAAAATCATCGCTGTAAAAGTGCCTAAGTATTGGTCCAACCTGTCGGGTCGACATAGTTACGCAATCATGTGTGTATATAATTTGTTCTTGCTTTGGCTACTGTAGTAATTAGTGGCCAGGAGATAAAAAGAAAACTCCCCGCTGATGCACGCAGATGCAAGGTACATTACCCAAAACACGCCAACAGGCAATCGTTACAGCGCTGACGTTCCACGTTGAATACTATCGTTTTCAGGATAGTAACGGTCTGTAGAAAACAGAATGCATTTACTTTATAGTTGAGGGTACATAACGAAGCGCAGCAGGCGTAGAATTGGTAGGCTGGGCGCGGGCCACAGTTTCTAGCTGCGATGACTGATAAATGAAACGCACCAGCACCACGCTCCCTGCTACCCGTAACCATCAACCACGCGACGGTCACGTGCTGTGGTCACGTTGGCCCGATAAGTGAGGAGGGTAAGGAGGAAAATGAGAAAGAGGCGAGGCGTCAAGGGAGCATGGCTTGTGGAGGCTACGCGGCTGACGTCATGCCCTCTCCTACCCTTCTAACCTCCTTGCCTGGAGGGACCTCCTGGTGGCGCCACCACAGCGCGAGCGGTCAAATCCAAAAACACTCCTGTTCTTCTGTTTTTCTCTTTTTTTTTAGAGGAAAAGTATGACCTCAGCCTGCACCATTCTCCTCTTCCTTCGTGCAATGGTCGCCGCATCCTTTCCGTGATGCCTCGCCGCCACCGCATATGAGAAAGAAAAAAAAAAGCGAAACGGCCGCTAAGTCTGTGTGCGCTGGTGAGAGTTCGTTCCTTGCACTACCATTGCGTTCGCCTTTCTGCCACTTCTCCTCTCCCTTTCCGGCTACCCAGAGCTCCATTGTTCCGTGCCCTGAACATACAGGCTATTTCAGTGTCGAGGCTATAGAAATAATGCAGCGCTTTTCGATTTGGAGCATTATTCGTCCAACCCTAACCAACGTTAAGCATCTCCTAGTTTAGCATGGAACGGGATTGGACCTAACGGCCCATGGTAGAATGGAGACGAAATATAGAACATGTTTACCAAACACGCCTCCCCCCCCCCCCTCCCCCCGCCCCGCCCCGCGCCGTAAGCGCCTAAGTTGACCATGCTGACTTGCTCTACAACCTCTTTCCGAATGCGCAACCCGGACATGAGGCGCTTCTATTAACCTAGTTTTGTGGGTGTTCAATGTCAGCCACTTTGGTCGTCAGACAATCTTGAGCGTGTCTAAGAGCAGACCTCGACTCACTCTCTGAAGTCCTGTAATATATCAAAGCTCAGCGGATCACTTGAAAACCAGTTCCCGGTCTTCCTTGAACGAGTTCAGCGAACAAAATAAGGGAACCACGTGGTCCATATGAGCTCTGAGGTTGTACCTTCGTCCGTGTTTTGCGCTTCTTAGTCCTCTAGAGCTATGAGCACCGCATGGGTGGCGAAAACGAATGGTAACGGCTTGTTTCCATTGAGACTGCATGCACTAGGATGCTGTACCACTCGCCTACCTAAATAACTAAACTGTCTAAATAAAAAAAAAAAAAACAATGCTCGGTGTTTGGCGAGGTTATTGTGGCATGCTTCTGAAAGTGCATCAGCATGAATACTCTTGGCCTATGTAACATTAAGCGATTGACCTCATGCAATGAATGGTGTTAAAATACCAGACGGTTTTAATATTTCAATGTATAATCTTCAGTCCGTTAAACGTACTGAACTTTTTCCAGTCGCCGAAGAAACCGCGAAGGGTGCTGGCAGCAAATAAACAACCCGGAAGCAAAGCAAAAGTAACAGAATCTCAGTATGAGCATTTGATGGGCCAAACGCCCATCAAATCGCAAAATAAAATGAAATAAATGAAGACGTCACCATCATATATATATATACTTGTCTACTGAAAGTGACAACGAAAATAACCTACCTTCAGAAGCGAGGACCTTCGCGCTGTACTTTTTCCAAAAGTCGCAGTACTTCTGCCGGTATTTCTGGCCCACCGTTTCGTGGACGTCGAGTGTCAAATATCCGTTCTGCTCCTTCGTGTATCGGGGCCACACCTCGGGCTTGTCAAAGTCGTCCCGGTCGCCGTTACGAGAAGACGTACCTGACCCTTCCGAATTTTCTGCCTCGTTAACGTTGGGACTCCTGTAAAGCGCGAGATTGATGTCGATTGCACGCTAAAGATACAAGGCACAGAAACTTACAGTCTTGCGTCAGCATCGCCGCCAGCGTCTCTTGCAGCGTCCCACAGCTAGCGCTGACATTAGAACGCGGCGACGCCATCGACGGACGCGTCTACGTCTTTGCGACGTCTCTCGTCAAGCTTCAGCATGTTTGCATGCTTGGGGCGGGTCGGTGAATCTACCGACGATGACGTCATGCGCAGCACTTGTCTTCAAGGTGGTATTGCTGGGCGTCGTCGGGTGCTAGCGTCCCGCTTGATGTGAGACGCAGCAGGACGAGCTGGCGGCGATGCTGCGTGGATCAACCAGTGATGACGGGGGAGAGGATGGAAGCTGTTCACTGTGCAAAGATTTATGGGCTTGTATTCTCTGGAGAACGGTCTTGCATCGGAAAAAGACACGACTGCTGTTCTCATCGTGTTGGTTGCTGGAGTGCTCTGGTGTTGATGTTACTGGCACTTTTTTCCCCCATTTCATATCTTTATCCTAATTGTACCAAAGGGGCTGGTGAACGTCGCCATAAAAATTTAGGTAATGAATCTTCCTCTCATTTTAAGTTTGCCTCCCTCTCCTATCTCTTTATCTCTCTATGTAGTGTGTGTGTGTGTGTGCATGCGCCCGTGGGACTGTGTTCATGTCTTTGTATGTTTGTGTTTTCTCGTACACACACAGTAACCGACATGTGCGAAAAAGAAAACAAAGAATTGCTGCCTGCACATTTTTGTTTTCTATCCGAAATTCCCTACTCACTCACGTTGGCGCTATTTCACAACGTACTTCAGAAGCTGTATTTCTGTGTTGAACAGAAAGGCGGTACCGCTGTTCGTAAATGACGGACAAAATACCCGACTTCAATAAAAAAATATCTATCTTCTATGGATAAAGAATTGAAGTCGAAGAAAAAGCTTACATTTCTGTTTTGTTAACACTTTCGTAATGATAAAGTCAAAGAAGAAACAGGCATTCACTTTCAGTTTTCAGTGAAGAGCACTTAAAAGGAAACTAAAGCGGTTTTGTATTTGAGTAAGAACACTTAAATCATCTTCATTTGGCCTCCAGGATCACTAATATCGAGATTAATCTTCACCTTCGTGCACGAAGGCTGCAAAAAATAAATTTCGAAGCACCGCTGAAGTCTTTCCTTCCCGGAGTATGACGTCATATTAAGAGTTTTCCGAATCTTTATTCTCTGGCATCTTTAGCGCCTATCAAAACTATGCACACGCACTCTTTCTATTCTCAAAAAGGAAACTCGAAAAAAAGATGTTATGACTGGTGTCAGAAAGGGGGAATATACCAGGCAAGCTTGCATTTGCACGCGCTGCCCACACGAGCGACACGGTGTTGGCGGCCGAAAGATCCTAGTATGACGAAACAACTGGCCGTATGTATTTCGTGCTTTCTGGCTTTTAGTTACATCGCCGGGGAAAACGAACGTGATAGTGCCGCGTGCGTGGTCGAGTGGCAACTCACCCGACTCGCACGCATGGGCTCCAGGTTCGATTCCTGAGGGCCGGGCAACTTTTATTATTGTGTCGTAATAATAGTTTGTACAACGTCCGAGAAGCTTCTCGCTGAGAATGTTCGAAGGCCGAACATTCTAGTTCGAATGTTTGCGAAACCCGTGCGTCTACAAAAGGTGCTTCGCATGCTCTACGAGGTTAATTCGCCAGCCCTCGATCCTGCCACTACGCCGACATCGACGCTCGCCTACGACGCCTGTTGTTATTCTTATTTGTTTCGGGCACAAGCTTCGCCCCATTAAACGTTTAGTATCATTCAGGTATTCGTCGCCTCATCAATTCTCATTCGTGACAATATTTAGATACACGGAATACAAATGTGCAGGAATTCACCGCAAACTCGTTTTCTTCGAGAACCTCTTGAGTCTCATGAGAGCTTCCAACTACTCCAGAACACAAGTTGCGGCTCGAAATTCGTATTCTTTCCGCCCAAAAACTGCGGGTTGAAAATTTGCCGGTTTCAGGCGTGCTCTACTCGCTTTGCTACGGTCACGTGTCGTTCAAACTGATGCGCACCAAATATATCCATAATCGTGGGTCATCTGAGGCACACGTACAATTAAGACTAGAAAACAATGTGATCCCACTTTTGTGGTCTCCAAAAAGATGCAACTACGTTGATCCGAGAAAAAACAAACATGTTGCACAGATTAAGTAACCTGGCGTTATCTGACGTATACTACCGTTCAGTCTCCCCACTAAATTTAGCGGGAAATTATGTGCCACGTAACACACCGATTCCTCACCAATTCTCGATAATGCATTTCGTGCATTATAGAGAATTGAACGTAAAGGTCGCTGCCAATATTTATCTTTTAGTAGCGTGTATGATTTTTTTGTGCACGACATTTTACTTGGTTCTGTTTGGACATCTCTCACTGGTGCTGCTTACCCGGTCTTGGCGAAATTGGCCCAATAGCGCATCATCCGGCTGCTCAGTCTCCGTTCGTCCTTTTTGTAAGGGGGACTCAGCGATGAGTTCAGGGGCTCGCCAAACACGAAATTAATTTCATCACCATGCAGGGACTCCGGTCCACTTGGGCCAGGGACTTTTGCTCGGAGCGCGTGCTTGAAGTAGTACTGGAACACCGGGATGTCGATGGCGGCGGATCGCTTGGCCCAGTCGACCGCCGTGCACGTCAAGTGGTAGTCGCCCATAATTTTGTCCAAAGCGTCTCTATAATCCGGCGAATCCCCTTCGATGTAGAGCCTCGATAACTTTCAACGTTGAATTGTCTACGCCTGGAAGAAGCGTCCTCAGCGTTTCCGTAAAATTATCTCCTTTCGTGGGCTTCGTCCGAACGCAACCAGGGCAGGAAGTAGACGAGAAATAAATTGCTTCTTCTCGATTCGAACCTAGCAAAATGGGCTTTTTGTCGAGCGTATCGTTCATGAAATATCGTTCTAGGATGTCTTGCGGACCGTCCGTTTCCGCAACGGGAGTGAACGGAATTTCTAAGAAGTGGGTGACGAAGGTAAATTCGTTCTTCACAATGTTGTCGGCCGTCTCGTTCATCAAACACTGCCAAATCGCCGTCGTGTTACTTTCGATGTCACCGGGGCACTTGAGATCTAGCTAGATCTCTGGCCGACTGAAGAGCCGTGCCCACTGTCTTGAAGACCCCGGGGACGTGAGTGTTCCGCTCTCCATGATGGGCGCTGCGAAACATGCTTCTGGAGGTCACCGACATTAGGTGCCAACTCACGCTCATGGATCCGGCGCTCTGTCCGAATATTGTCACCTTGTCGGGATCCCCTCCGAAGTGTTCAATGTTGCACTGAACCCATTCCAAGGCCATTCTCTGGTCCAAGAGTCCCATGTTTCCGGCAGTGCTCGTTCGTCCCCCAGATACAGAAACCCCAAGGACGCGACGCGGTAGTTCATGGAGACCACGACGACCTCTTCTTGGGCAGCGAGTGTTCGCGTCGTACAGGTCCAGAGTCGAGGTGCCGGTGAAGAATCCTCCGCCGTAGATCCAAACCATCACCGCCGCCTTGGTCGGGCGCGGATCGGGTGTCCAGACGTTTAGCGCGAGGCAGTCTTCGCTCATCGGAGTGTTGGCGTTCCCTTGTGCTCCCGGAGAAGTTACCGAAGGTGTCATCCAGCGTTTGAACGCAAGAGTTGGGCTTCATGGTGGCGTCGAAGATCCCGGTCCAATTCTGTTTCGGTTGGGTTGAGCGGAAACGGCGCGAGCCTGTGGGCGGCTCGGCGTAAGGGTATGCCAAAGAATGCTGAACGGATTTGCCGCAAGACGACGTCGAGAGAAATCCATTTACCATTGCCGTTTGTAGTGGCCACCAGGGGAGGAGCATTTTCGGCAGTTTATTCGCGTCCACGAGGCAGCGCAGAAGCGAAGTTGTAACACAGACCACAAGGATCAGTGCGCCGGTATTATCTGTCCGCCCCATAGCGTACCTGAAAATGAAAATTCAATATGCACTAGAATGACATGAAACACCTTTTTCACCAAATCGCTAAACATATATACGATGAAAAAATTATAATAATTAAATTCCTAACAGATTTATGTGACGAAAGATATAACTTCAAGTGAATTTATGCTGGTCACTGTGTATTATGTAGGGTGTTATGCATAGTTTTGGAGTGCATCTAACTTTCGGTGCTTCCGCGAATGGTGTTTATACTTTTGACCACCGAACTTCGGATGTTCAGCATAGAAACCGTAATGAGAAACTAAAATGCCAAAGCGCACATTGACAGATGTGCAATTTGTCCTAGGGAGCCACACGGTAACTGGTTTCAGATATATTCACTTCACGCAAACGACCAGACTTAAATATATGACATATACCCGCGCGCAAAGCCAGTTAACCATTAATCTATTTGACGGGGTAAAATTTTGAGAATAAAAAGGGACTATTTCTTTATAGTTCTTCTTTCTCATAGCTTGACGTTACCGTGGGAGTCACGAGGTTTATGGTGTCGGAGGGTTTGTTCAAACCAGACGATATTCGATTTCGGCACTTAGAATGGACACATATAACACAAGCATTTGACTTGGGATTGTTTTGCGACACGAATATCACTTGACGAACATTCGTGCGTTCTCGAAATCACTACGGCGGCTAGAATAACCTCACACTCCAGAGCTATACTTCCTGAGCTGCCACTGCATGGCTAAGATGAGCACTCTCGGCTTATAATCGGCACGATAATTGTGTTGCGGCTGGTTCCTTTGTCGGCAAGGTAGTGAATGTTACTCGTTTTCCTTCCTTTTTAGAGCGCAGCTCTTAGGCTTTCGTTTCCGGCTAGAGTGCCGTCGGCGTAACCGTGGGGTCACATGACCCCCAGGGCACGTGACCCCCAAGGTCACGTGACCCCTCTCCCCAGGCCACGTGGCCCCCTCCCCCAGGCCCGTGACCCCTCCCTTCCCCGAGGTCACGTGACCCTCAGTACCCTTCCCTCCTCTCCTCAAGAGCTGCGCCTCTAATTCGGCGTTAGGGAGTTTAAACGGCTTTCATTTTTTTTTTGGTGACTGCTACTGCGCAGATTCTGCACTCCAGAGGTGTTCACACAAATAGAGAAATCCCTCCCTTTGCTCCACGGGATGCGCATCACTCGGGGTAGCAAGCTCACGCTTTGTGCGGAGCCGCGCTGAAGCAGACATCCAGGGAGATGGGGAGATTTTGCACACTCTAAGAAATGCGCGTCTACTTACCCGCAAAACATTCAAAGAGCAAACCCCTGCGATCAAGGAAATCAGCTCAGCGAATGATGAGGCGGAGCATCTGTTAAGATCTCAAAATAGTCTGCGCTGTGCCATCACTCAATGCAAGCATGACGCTTGCATTGCGTAATTCCACAGCGCAGACTTCAGTTTTAGGTCTAAACAGATGTTCCGCCTCATCATTTTTTGAGCTGATTTCGTTGATCGCAGAGATTGGATCTTCGAGTGGTACGCGGTTAAGTAGATGCGCAGGCATTCTTAGAGCAGTGGTCTCAAACCTATATGAATGAGGGCGCTAGATAGCTCACGCCGGAAAAGTCAAGGGCCAACGTACGACCGGGGGAGGGGGGGGGGGGTTAAAAGGTTTTAAATAGAAAAGACCTCGTGCTCTATACATTTTATAAACACACAGTTTTGTTAGTGACATCTTCACACATAATTTGTTTAAATGACTGCTTAGGGGCCTTACCTAATGTGATAAGCAAAATTAAAATGACACCATCCCGCCACCGTGCTGGCATGCTTTTAATAGAACAATAGAGCCAGCACACTGTCGTTCCTGTTTCTAAGTTTACGGAATTAACCAAGCTCAACATGTCTCCAACAAACAATGTTATTTTCATAGTTTGCTGACGATTTTACTACAACACTTTGAACAAGTACTTGTCTTTTAATTATGATATTATTTTTAAGGTGAGAATCCCGAGCTCGTAGCATTATCTTTGGCAGTTGCCCCAGCTGGTCGAGAGTTCGCGCAGCCGAGATGCATCCTTCAATGAGATAACTCGAGGTATGCAGCCTAAAAGCAGAAAAAAAACTTCTTAAAGTACATTGGCTATCAGTTCCCAAGTAACGTTTGCTTTGTTGCGCCCAACATTACAGAATGCGGCACCACTACATTTCATAAACTATTTCACGCAAGGTATATAACCAAAGGAGCAGTATGACGTGTCATAAAATTTGCAGTTTACTGGAAAATGCGTGTATCTCGTACACCCGAGCCCGATCCTTTGTTCGTTTGCACCGGTCGAGAAACATTAAGGGGGCAATGTTTGCATTCACAACCTTTTGTTTAACATCCCGACCGTCTCGTAGCTAACCCGCTCATTATACACGAAGCAAAAAGAAAATCTAAGCTAAACAACGTACTCACGAAACCCGGTTAAAAACAGGGCGGAGCTAGATGCAAAGCGAGACTGCAACCATAAACGAAGACGCGCTCGCACGACATGGGCACAAAAAGCATGCCAAATTTCTCAGCGTTACGTAGTGTACGCACTTACATTTGTTACGTGCAAGCAATACGGAGGGATATCCACTTGCCCCTTTGTTGTAGACTCAAAATTTTAAGTGAGACGCATTCATTTCACGGATCACCATGAGAATTAACCACGTCGCAGCTCCGTCCTGCAGGTACGTGACCGCACCACTCCACCAGCATTGCGCGATCATGCTACAGCTATCGCTTTCCTTTCTCCGGCACATCATGGGCGAAAAATACGACCTTTTTTTCAAGTAACAATTATGACAACTCGAAGTTGTATTTGCGTGACTGAGATAGGCAATAATTTTTAAGTTTTAAGCCAAAGAGACGCTTGCGGACCACATAACTCAATAGATCCCTTCCAAAGCACCGTCAAGCAACATTGGCAGTCGCAATTTCCTGGGGCACGAAGCGCTTGATTGGATCGGATTCCTCGCTCTCAATTGACTGACTTCATAAATAAGAATCCTTGGGGAACATCTGGAACCCAATAACATTGCAGCCACACTCGCGCTGCAGCTTTCTTGTGCTCACCGCACACTTTCTGCGATCGTTCTTATGCTTATTAAAATGATTTCTGCACCCGACGACGACGCCGTCATAGCCAGACAACCGTAGGTTTTCAAACATTGTAACACGAAAAAAGAAACACACAAAACTAACTCACGCATGGCCTCCGTCTGTAAGCCTTTTCACCGATACCCTTGGCGGTTGCTTACTTTGTGTCAGCGGCCGCTTTTCGTCAGGGTGCATCAGTTGCGCGCTGGAATGAGGCTATGCGAAAAAGTCTATAGTGCTTTCCTTCAGTCCACATTTATGCGAAAAAGGACCTCAATGGGGCATACACTAGTACCCTTTGCTTGTTTTTGTCCACATGGTGTTTATGTGTTTAGGTAAAATAGTTCGATTAACGTACACCCTCACCTACCGTACACACAAACCTGCGAGGATAAATGAAGAAACGCGAGGCGTACCTGACTACTTGACTCCAGATGAAATCGCTTCGTCCTTAGCTGCGAGCTTCCCTGTGCCTCCAGCAAAGCACAATCTTTTTCACCGTTCGAGTGTAATGCAGAAGGTGTTATACAGAAGCTAAACAAAAAGAAAACAATGCCGCAATGATGTCGTCGGATCGGCTAGCACAGCAACAGGTGGTGCTGACGCTGAAAGATAATTATGACGGATTCCTGTTTTTCCTCTTGTGCACCTAATTTTGTCAAGTTCCATGCAAAACGCTTTCGAGTCGTAAAGTGCAAAAAAGCAAACTAAAGCAACCAGTGTAAAGCATCCCAATGAACGCAATGCAATGAACTTTCAACGAAAAATGCCCTTAGTTGATGCATTTATCACACTCAAATGTCAAACATTTCGAAAAAGAATGCATGAAAAAAAGAAAAAAGAACTCATTTTTTGCGCGCGGGAAGAAAACAGACGCGAACTGCCGGGTTTCACGCCGCTAGTTCTTTGTGGCACCACACAGCACAAACGTGAAAGCTATTCGAGGTGAACACCGTAAAGCAGCTACTCTTACTGCACTTGCATTCTACAAAAAAAAAAGAAAAAAATGACCGCGTCTTACGTGGTGAATGATGTTGATTGGGCCGAAGCAGCGTACTGCTCTGTTTTCATCCATGTCAGAAAGAGAATGTGTGGTATGGAACGTGGTTATATACGCATTTGAGCATTTGACCGCAGCGCCCTCTCGTCTATAAACGTAGAGCCAATGCGTGCAAAGTTGAACGAGATTATATACGGATTTGACCGCAGCGCCCTCTCCTGTATAGACGTTGAGCGGCTAATGCAACGTTTCATCCATGACAGAAACCCCAGCTCTTGAGTTACTACTAACATCTCAGAGCCCCTACTCGTCCCGCAGTCGTGACCGAGTGGTTGAGGCGATGGACTAGAAATCCATTAGGGTCTCCCCGCACAAACTCGAATCCTGTCGACTGCGCAAAATTTTTTTCTTTTTTAAGAAGACAGATGGGATAGCAATCGATGTGAGCACGGACGCCGGACGGACAGGAGCTAGACCTAGGAACTTCGCCCCTAAAACTTATTTTTTGCGCGCGGGAGGAAAACAGAAGGAGAACTGCCGGGTTTCACGCTGCTAGTTCTTTGCGGCACCACATGACACAAACGCTAGAAAGCTTCTTCGAGATGAACACCCCAAAGTAGCACTCTTACTGCACTTGCATCCTACAAAAAACGAAAAAAACAAAAAAAACATGGTGTTTGTTGCAGACACGACGAGCATGTTAGGAGCACGTTTGCTTGATACATATTATATTAATGCGCACGCTTCAAAACGTGCCCGCAGGCAGTTTTTGTATTATCATCGAGACAGAACCATCGTACACGCACCTTAAGACAGTTTCTGCCTACTGTCTTTTGTGTGACGCATTAGCAGTATGGCCGGGGCTTAATACAGAAATAGATCCAGCAGATCCAAGCGTGTGTTGTATACAATGTGCAAGTACCCCAGTGAAAAATCCATTCTGTATGAGAATTGTCTTGTGTCCAATGAACACATATGAATCATACAAGATATATAAGAACATATAAAAACATTAGAAGCACTATATAAGAACATATGATATATAAGAACATAGAAGAACCATATGAGAAACATGTGAGAAACTTCTCACAAGTTTCTTATATGTTTCTTATATGTTCTTCTTATATCGTGTATGATTCTATGTATTTATTGGACACAATATTTCTCATATACAAATGAGATGTTTTCAATAGGGTAGCAACACAACCAGATGGTTTGCCTCTATTTTCATCTCGCGCTCAAAAAATATCCAGTGTTTTTTTTTTGCCTTTTTTTAGACATTTATGCGCTTACAAAATTATGAAATCGCTTCGTCCTCAGCTCCAAGCTTTCCTGTGCCCCAGCAAAGCACAATCTTTTTCGCCGTTCGAGTGTAATGCAGAAGGTGTTATACACAGGCTAAACAAAAGAAAACGATGCAGCAATGATGTCGTCAGATCGGAGCCAGCGGACCTGCAGGTGGTGGTGACGCTGAAAGATAATTATGACTGATTCCTGTTTATCTCTTCTACAACTAATTTTGTCAAGTTCGATGCAAAGAGCTTTTCGGTCATAAAAGTGCAAAAAAAGCAAACAAAAACAACCTGTTTAAACATCCGAATGAACGCAACGCAATGACACTTTCCACGATGCATTTATCACACTCAAATGTCGTAAGCTTGTGGGAAACAATACATGAAAAAACAAAAACTGATTTGCGACGCGCGGGAGGAAAACGGAAGCGAACCGTCGGGTTTGACAATGCTACTTCATTATGGCGCCACATGGCACAAACGCTAGAAAGCTTCTCAGAGATGAACACCTGCCTCACACTTGCTGCTCTCGTATCCTACAAAGAAAAAAAACGCGGTGTTTGTTGCAGACACGACGAGGATGCTCGGAGCACGTTTGCTTGATACATATTATATTGTTACACACGCTTCAAAACGTGTCGGCGCGGTAGTTCCTGTACCATCATGGCCAATAAGAAATAAGCCTTAAATGGTTACTGAACCATAATTTCGAACTCACAAAACAAAAGGCTGGACGAATAGGCCGGGACGCTGCAAAAACCCCAAACATCACTCATACACCGATATCTCTAACCTAACGGATCGCCGTGTTTTTGGAAAAGAAGTGCGCGATTGAACACGGCCGACGAGGCCGACAGAGACAAACACGTCAGGATTCTCATTCCTTCTCCTCCTCGCTACGTCCTGTCGAGCCAACACCTCTTAGAAATAAGGCCATAGCGCTCATTTCGTGACGTCGCAAAGGAAGGCCATCGGGGGCGCGCGTCGAAGCGAAGGCAACGCGCGTGGATCGACCGTCGTAACGCGCTTTTAGTCAAATACGCGTGTCTTATTTGCTAAAATGAAAGCTGCACATAGCAACGGGTCTAGAAAACATTTTATTACACGGGCAAAATATTACACCGCTAGATATTCGGCACGAAATGGCACGAGGTATGCGTATAAGACGTCTATAGAAAAATGTGATTGTTTTAAGTCGAAAACATTGAGTCACGCAATTATTGCTGTAGGAATGCATATTTTATACAGAAATACTTCGAAAAAACGGCGAGACACGCAGTGATTGGACACAGCAAAACAGATCAGAGTTAAAAATCAGGTAGACGTAGTCAACGCGGACACGGCTGGACAAGTGTCACTTACGATCATGTAAACGATGTTATCGCTTGCAGTCACTAAAGTCTTTCATTATACCCCAGCCACATGGCAAAATTAATGTAAATTTCGATTGAATAACATTATGGGGTCGAAAAATCAGCTTGCGACGCTCGTATAATCCCTCAAGACCGCGAGCTGATTAAATCCCACATCATTTAATGAAAATATATTAACTTTTCCGTGTGGCATGGGTACTAAACTTACTATTTGGACGACTAATTTACTTCTCCATAAGGGCTCGAGCTGCCTTAGGACAAAATATAACTTATTTTGCATACAATAGTACTATTACCTTAATACAGTTAGGATTCTAGTATAAACGCTGTAAAGGCAATAAAATAACATTAATATAAATAAACAGATAAGCACAAACAACGCACTTTCAATAATCACACAAATTTGTTATTCACATTCCAGTAAAAACTAGAACATTACCACGCATATTTACAAATGTCCACGCAATAGCACACATATATGACTAAGAACCCAATTTTATTCTATCGCGATTAAAAAAAAAAATCGACTGCAGCACTTTATTTTGCG
Source organism: Ixodes ricinus (assembly GCA_037355805.1). Taxonomy (NCBI): domain Eukaryota; kingdom Metazoa; phylum Arthropoda; class Arachnida; order Ixodida; family Ixodidae; genus Ixodes; species Ixodes ricinus. Next base: position 17,852 of record JAZHYW010043054.1, read on the forward strand.
TTTTACATGACCAAAAAAGCCCGCACAAAAGTTGTTTCTCACCTGTCGATCGTATCCATACGTCCCACACTATCCTCCACGAAAACATTTGAACACAGAACTCCGAAATGTCTCTTTGTCGAGAGAGGGTTCTATCGATAATCGACCAGTATCATCGTTCACTACTTGCCCCAGCATGTCACTCAAACCGTAGTAGGACTTGTTCCGCAAATCCACGTAAATGCCGTAGTATAAAGCGAACACGAAACGAACTACCCGAGACTGTGGTGACGACAAAAAAAATGACGGGAAGAAGGAAACAAGTCTCAAAAGAACCCCACACGAGAGCACCTGCAGCAAGACGAAAAGCTTAACGTTTTCGACCCATCTCTTGCTCATGTGCGCTCCTGCGGCGATGACTCAGATTTTTTGCGGCTCTCTTCCTTCCTAAAATGTCTCAGCGTTCCTTTTCAGACAGTCAGCAGCTCACACACAAAATAAACTTACCAGAATCGGAGCCCGTATGAGGAAGAAAATGTCGCACCGGAGCCGGTTCATTCTGAAAAGTGTGGGGTGCTGCGGGACTGTCCTATAGTCCCGCAGTTACGGGGATAATCATAAATATGAATTTAGTACATTCAACCTTGGTAGGGCAATATACGTTTTAAAAGCGCAGTCTTGTACAATTTAATATATACAGGGTGAAACAAGGAGACGGCAGGCTCTTTAAATCGACCGGAAAATTCGGTTTCTTAACCTATCGCGCTACGACTTTGTGCAGCGTTGCCCACAGATGGTGCATTTTTTTGTAAAATTTGCAAAGAACGAACTTACTTGAGGAAAAAGTAAAGAAAGAAAAAGGCTTAGCTCCTATGGAAACACAGCGACGCCACCGGTCTGGAAACAACACGGCGCCGTTTCGCACGGGAGACAAGAGATGGCGCAACGAACGCCGCCAACGAACGAGCATACGTCGCCGAGAGCCGGCACTTTAGCAGACGATTCTTTCGACTCAAAGCGGCTCGCTTTCCGCAGGCGGCGACAGTCGCAGAAACAAAAACAGGCGCGGTAACAACAAGGAACTACAGTGGCTTAAAGGGGTAGTGTAGTTACCGCGTAGCCTCTACCATGCATCGGGAACGGCCACTCCTTGGAAGACGGTGTAGGTGGCGCTTCGATCCGTAGCTCCGTTAGGGTGCCTCAATCGGCCGGCAGATAGAGGCACACTAACACGCTTCATAACTAATATAAATACCTCAAAAACAATTATTTGTTTCCAGTGAACTTCCAACGACATGATTTGTGTTCGAAGGTGAACAAAAATGTGAAACTAGCAGACGAAAGTGTAGTCGACAGCTGCGAATTGGCCGGAGCTGGCCGGAGCCAAGCTGACCAAGCGGCCAAGCCGGAGCCATAGCCGGAACGACGGTGCTGCAAGCGCCAGCGCCACCCGCGGCCGTCTTCCAACGCTGTGCCGCTTCTCCGATTTCGTTCGTTACACTACCCCCTTTAAAGGGATACTACAACGAAATTTCGGCGCTCATTTTTTGGTCTATATGTGTTCAAAAGAGCAGTATCACATGGAACATACCAATATCTTGTTAAAAAAGTCTCGAAAAGGAATTTTAAAACGAATTAAACGATTAGCAAAGAGCACCTGGTGGATGTCGCTAACGCCTCGTTTGTAATGCTCGTCTAGGAACCTTGACAGCTAGTGACGGAGGTCGTCTCGCCTCCGGCCACGACGAGAGAAGGGGGAAGGAGGAACTCCCCTATTCCCGAGAATCCCTTTTGTGTGTCGCAGAAGTCGCTATTGTCCCCCTACAAGATTATAGAAGATTAACCCGTCACTCAAAATTCGTACAAAAGCAGCCGCTTCGGTGGCTGGAACGACTAGGCCATCCTCTCGAAGTGAGCCTCGCCGTAGCTTTGCTCGTCTTGAGACGACCTACGTCACGATTGCGCTAGGCCTTCTCCGAGCGCTTGTTAGAGTGGGCCATTTATAACGAAAAATACAGCCACCGGGATCAAAATACAAACGTGCGATTGTCATTTACGGATATTGTGGATCATATTCAACCTATTTTTGAACACGACGGGAATATTTCAAATTTCGTTGAAGTATCCCTTTAAGCCACTGTAGAGGAACTGCAGTTCCTTGTCTGCTAAACACGACGGCTCTCGGCGTCGTCTGCTCGTTCGTTGGCGCCAGTTGGCGTCGCGACCTTGCGCCATCTCTTGTCTCCCGCGCGAAACGGCGCCGTGTTGTTTGCAGACCGGTGGCGTCGCTGCGTTTCCATAGGAGCTAAGCCTTTTTCTTTCTTTACTTTTTCCTCGGGTAAGTTCGTTCTTTGCAAATTTTACAAAAAAAATGCACCATCTGTGGGCAACGCTGCACAAAGTCGTAGCGCGATAGGTTAAGAAACCGAATTTTCCGGTCGATTTAAAGAGCCTGCCGTCTCCTTGTTTCACCCTGTATATAATATAAACGTAATATACAACATATTACCTTTATATTATATATACAGCAAATTGTACAAGACTGCGCTTTTAAAACGTATATTAATGTCGGACAAACTCGTACGAACACCACCGCGCCGCTCGACAAGAAACATTTTTTCCTCGTCGACACCAGATATTCTCTCACATAGTTGCGCCATGGCCTTCCTTCTCCTTCATTGGGACGGAACCACTCGGAGCGCTACGGCCTTGTCTTCTAGGTGGTGTTGAGCGAGGCCACTTCCCCTCATTCTCAAATTTTTCCGGGAGGACAATGACGTCATAGCCCTCGCTAAATCGCGCCCTTCTTTTCCAAAAGTACGGCCATCCGTTTGAGATATCGATGTATGAGTGACGCTTTGGAATTCGTAGTGTGCCGTTCGACGCATCTGCGGCCTTACTTTGCGAAATCCAAATTTCGGTTCAGTATATCCCTTTAGGACAGTGCCTGCCACTGTCTTTCGTGTTGCGCATTAGTAATATGGCCGGGCTTTAACCACAGAAACAGATCCAGCAGATCTAAGCGTGTGTTGCACACAATGTACGAGTAGCAGCACAACCAGATGGTTTGCCTCTATGTTCCTCTCGGGCATAAATATTAACTAATTTTTTTATTGTACTTTTTTCGAGACATTTATGCGCTCCCGAAATTTGAGTATGCGGTAAATGCACCACCTAACAACACGCTTGTACAAAAAAAAAAAAATGTATTGTGTTTATTAATTTTTGCATACATGTTTATGTATTATTTTTTTAAACTAATTAACGGCGCTCTGGCATTCCCCGTATAGAGAGTATTCACTGGCGGCCATATCCGTGTGCGTGGTTGCTGAGCGCGTGCTGACGGCCAGCTTCCACAGTTCTTTTGCAACGTGCATTCCACACCATCAAGATTGCCGGTCTTAGCAGGCTATTAATGTAAGCTCGTTCTGAGCATGCGCTGTAAACATTGACCTCAAATATGGCGTCCAGTGAATGCCCCCTATACTCGGCGCCGGCTATTTTATATGTTGTCGAGGCCGGCGTAACTTCCCCGGTGTTCCAACGGCTCCAAAGTTGCTCGCACCAGCGCGTGCAAATGAGACGCACGACGAAGCTACGTGCTCCCAGAACTGTTGGGGCTGCTGCACTCTGGAAGACACTTTAGCCCATGCTATTAGCGGCGAGATGTTTTAAGTGGCGCCCACCTAAGGTTCCCTCTCGTGACGTCATTACCTTGCGAACAACAAGTTCGATGGTGTTTGTAATGGGCATGGTCGAGCGCTGGAAATCATTGCGCTCGGAAACTAACCCTGCCAACACCGTCAAAATTGAAGCTCTTATATTACTCTTATTTCTGTGGATGAGAAATCCTTTGCTGACGTCATAGTCAGCATTCGGCCAATCGTCGACGGCCGACCACAGCGACGCTTAAGATCGTACACGTCGCCAATAGCCTTCGACGATAGCACGAATTAGTTGACGTCGAATGCAGACCGACTACATAAGCTGTTGAGAGATTATTATGACGGATTTGTGTTTATCTCTCGCCCACCTGTTTTAAATTCGACAGCATTGCTTCCGGCACATCCGTTCTCACCATACAGGGGGGAACAGATTTCGCGAGAGCGCTTGTTTTTGCTGGCGAGGATGGAAGGACAAAGAAACAAAGGACTATATTAATAAAAAAGTAGGCTAAAGGATTGTGGGGGAAGGTCTTGAGAAGCATTATAATAAATGGAATTTATGTGGCAGATGATTTAAGGAGAGACGTAATTTAAAAATTTATAGCAAAATTTAAAGGAGAGGATGTAAATATTTCTAGGCTAAATGGCCCAAGTTAACCCCCGGATACAAAGGGTAGAGTCGAGACTTACGCTTGCTGAGCAGTGCCCTGGTCGTTTTAACAAAGCCTCGCAAGAAACTAGCTATTCTCTGCGAACAGAGAAACAATATGGACTCGTTTTGCTACAACCAGGATCTTAGTGAGAGTTATGAAAGATCGGCACGTTGCGTTCTTAGTAGGAACTTTTAGCAAACCGTTAAAGGGACAATGAAGGCGATTTTAAATAATTTATTTAAATGGAGTTTTTAGGCTTCTTGGGAACCTGGCATACTGCCCAATTTTTTTATAGACATTTCGTGACGGGTATTTCTGTATTTACGAAAGACTGAAGAAACCGAAACTGAACTATCTGCATTTCTCGTTTTTGGGCCTCCCAAAACGGAGGTGACGTAGGGAGTGATGTCACATGTGAATTGTCGGTACCGGTAGCATTTAGGGCGTCGAGACTCTGGTTACCGCGGTGGGTTATAGCAGCGCGGTGGCGCGGTCGTTTCATCCGACCATCATGGACGGCAGTGCCGCCTCTCGCGAGCGAATTCGGAGCTCCCGTTCAGTGACCTGACACCAACAGAACGGGAGATGCCCCAGAATTGCTGCCGACCCAGAGTAATTCTTTGCCGCCCAGCTCGCGTGCTCCGCGCTGTGTTCTTTATTTTATATATTTTGTTTGCCCATAGTTGCTCGTTGCCCGTTTCGCGTGCAGTGTAGCAAAGAGAAAAATAATTATGGTGTTTTATTTACGGTTTAGTTATCATTTTCGGTTCGATTTATAGTTTTCATGGTTATTCAAGTGGAATTAGAACAGTGTTAATAAAAACACACGAACCGAAGCGTGACCGAGGGCACGTTTCTCGTTTTGACCAATCGCTGACGCGTCTTTTGTGACGTCACGCTTCCAGGCCCCGCAGGGTCACGTGACCTCCGCTTCTGCTGGTTTCTCCCGCAACGCTCGGGGCGTCGCCTCGATCAATCCCGGTACGATTATTACCGCGACTGTTTAATTGATTCGCGCGGCACACAAGCGCCGGTTTCGGCTGAAATTCGGGCAACGTGGCCTGAGACGTGCCGGGAACCCAGTTCAATCGCCAAAAACATATCCGAAATTGCCTTCATTGTCTCTTTAACGTGTTCCTCGTGCCTTACTACCGGAGCCTTTGAAGCATGCTTTATGCGCGATCGCCTGAGTGATACCGTGAGTGCGGGGCTCACGCTTAAAAGCTTGCTCAAACTCTCCAGTAGTACGGTGCGCGGAACACGGTAACGGTTTGCTAAAAGTCTCCAATGTGAACATAGCGTTAGCCAAACCTTATGTAATCGTACGTCTTCTAAGTCCTGTTTGTTAATTAAGCTTTAACAAATCAATTGTTTTTATGGGCGTGCAGATTGGGGAGCGAGAAGTTGTCCCCTTTGGCCATTCAGACTGCATGGCCGTTGGTGTAGGATGCCGATCCCTCATCTTATTGATGATTTAATAATTAAAAGTCAACTGATGCTTAGTGTCCCGCGTCTACTGCCGTGCAGTCTAATAAAACGACATTTTATGTGCCTGCGGCCAACGCAAGCCCCTTACTTCTCAATTTGTCAAAGAGTCTGCAGTGTAGGTACCTCAACTGCGTATTCCATTCCTAGTTTTGACCACAGTTCTCTCAAGAGCTGGCAGGTACGCCGGAAGAAGCGTGTAGGACTGTTTCAGATGCTGAACGCGATATCACCCTCTTCACTTTTGAAATTGTATGAAAGAAAAAGTCAGTGAAATTGTTTATTTCAACACATTTTGGAAGTTTTTTTTACGTGAGTGTGTTTGAACATAAAACGTGCTTTGGCTCATCGGGGGGATTGGGGGGGGGGGGGGTGGTCGCCAGGAATAGTGAATCCCAAAAATTGAGCGTGAAGCTGGAAGCTGATGGCTGGCGAAAAAGTCACGTTGATCAACGTTGATTGGCTGATGTCGGGTGTAAGGGAGGTTCTAAAAAACTGTCAGGCTTGAAAACCCGACTACCGCATTCTAGGAAATGCTATCCAAGCTCCCCAGCCGACTTTGTTGAGGGCCTCACAGAAGTTGATAACGAGATCCAATGTAAATTCCTTAACTGTCCATCAACTATCCTGGCACTGACTGGGCTGCCCGTGTTGCACCTGATGGATGTGCAAAGAAAAGGAGTGCCGCAATTAAGTTACTTGATATGGCAAATTACTTTAATATGACGGAAACATTTACCGCTCCTACTTGTGGAGATGCTGTTTTAGATTTTGTCTCCAGAACCGACCCAGAACACGCTAGTGTAAAAGTAATCGACCAAATCAGCTATCATTATGCTATACATTTTGACTTCTCTCTGGTTGTTAATAAGCTAACCTCAATAAGGAAAGAAATATTTGACTGCAAGAGAGTTGATTCGTCAACTTTAGAGTCTATGTTACGTGAATTTTCCAGTACACTTCTTAGTGGATATAATGAACGTCTGTGAATGAACATTTAGTCCTTTTTCAGGAAAAACTTTTGGAGGTTCAATCCGTATGCGTTCCGACTTTAAAAATCACTCCAAGCTTGCACAAGCCCCTGTTTACAACTAATATAAAAACGATCTATTAAAAAAAAAAGAAAAAAAAGAAACGTCTGCCAAGGCGTGCCTTTCATTCAGACTCGGAACGTGACTGGACCGTTTGTCATGCTTACTCAGTGATATGTAAAAAAGAAATAAGAACAGCCAAATAAACATTTTATGACGAGGATGTCTCGAACATGCTTAGAACTGATGCAAAAAAAAAGAGAAAGTAATTAATCCTAAACCTTCACCAGTATTGCCAAGCGTTTCTTGTGATGACGCGTCTTTTTCGGGCCCACGCCAATATGCTGCTGGGTTTCATACCTTTTTTAGCAGTGTTTTCACTGAGGAGGATGACTTCCCTAGGCCAGTAGCTTTGCCCTCTCATGCCGAATGCACTATACAGGACATTGTTATTACCAGTCACGGAGTGGAGTGTGCCATTGATCGTTTGAACACTAACTCAAGCCCGGGCCCTGATGGAATATCAACCAAACTCTTCAAATTAACCAAACACGCATTTGGGGTCCTAGTGGGTAGGCTGTTTCAACAATCCTCTCCTCTGGAGAAATATCTGACGACTGGAAACTTGCCAACGTCATCTTCATTTTCAAGTCTGGTGATAAGAATTATTTCAACAACGACAGGCCTATTTTGCTAACCTGCGTGGCATGCAAACTCATGGAACATATACTTTCATCCCAGGTTACGACTCATCTATACAGTAACAACCTTATCTTTCTGAACCAGCATGGCTTCCAACGCGAGCGTTCTTGCGAAACCCAGCTGTTTGAATTAATTCATGACCTCCATGTTTCTGTTCATTCCTCACGTGCCGTTGATGCTCTGTTTACTGATTTCGCGAAAGTTTTTGACCGGGTCCCCCACAACAGATTGATATATAAATCGGGTACTATTAATATAAACGAATTAGTTATTGAATGGATAGCGAGCTCTTTATCAAGTCGGTCTCAATCTGTCGTGATTAATAAACATGTCTCCTCTCCCACACCGGTAAAGTCTGGCGTCCGGTCCGACAAGGTTCGGTTCTTGGTCCGGTATTGTTCCTTCTCTATGCAAATGACCTTCCCGCTAACATTCAGTCCACCATACGCCTTTTCGCGGATAGGTGCGTCATTTATCGCCCCATATCCACTTCTATAGATGTGTGCATCCTCCAGCGCGATATTGAAATAACCAGCTAATGGTGAATCTCTTGGTTGATGGAAATAAACATTACAAAAACAAAGTCACTGACATTCACCACCGAATTAAATGTTTATCGCTACTCGTACGCAATTGGAAGAACCAGATTGAAAATGTCACATCAAATATCTCGGCGTCTACCTTTCAGCTAACCTATCATGGAACCTTCACACTGAGCATATCATTAGCAAAGCGTCTAAAACTCTAGGCTTTCTTAAACGTTCGTTGTACCAGGCTAAAAGTAACAAAACTTCTTGCGTACACCACTCTCGTAAGACCACAGTTTAAGTACGCGTCCATTATTTGGTACTCTCGTCAGATGATACTAACCAATTATATTGAGTCATTTCAAAATGAAGCTGCCAGGTTTATAGCTTTACTCCCGATATTCAAGTGTGACTAACATAAAACATTCCCTCAGCCTTTCGCCACTTTATTGTCGAAGAGATATTGCCCGCATGTCCTTCTTCCACAAGCTATACCATAGTTCATCTGCTTTCAGAGATTCATACATCCAGCCTCCTCATCATGTCTCATCCCACGTGATCACCCCTTCAAAGTACGCCCCATTTTTACTCGCACCAACCTATTCAAAAACTCCCTCTCCTCCTCGCTGTCTCCGATTGGAACAGCCTACCCAGCGATATCGTGTCGATCACCTCAGCCCAGATGTTCACCAACGCCCTAGCCAATCTATAACAAAATGTAATTTTTGCTTACCTAGTTTTTGTGAGCATTTTTTTCTGTTATTGTATGTTGCGCCAACGTCATCATCTCTTTGTCACGAAGTGCACTACGTTTGTCTATGATTGCCCCCCCCCCCTATGTAAATCCCGAAAGGGTTTTTAGGGTAAATAAATAAACAAATATGCCACGTGTTAAGTTATTTGATGAAGAGCGCCGTGAGCATATGCGTCGTACTCGGTTACGTTCCGGAGTAATACCGGTACCAGAGGCGTCACACGTGTAACACAATGGCCCAGCAATTTGCCACACAGTTTTTTTTTATTGACACATGAAGAAAGTTGGAGACGGATGTCAAAACTAAAATTACATTTATATTTCTTTCTATGTTAATTTACTAATGATGTCCACCAACAGCATCAAGCCATCTCGGTGGTATATCACAATGAAACAAAAAGAGAAAGGAGAAGAAAACACACAGAACATGCTAATGTGCTACACCCAAAACTACCAAACAAAGTGAAAATATTACAGGAAGATTCATAGGTAGGTTCTTAGAGAATGCGTTAGCATGACCTTTGGAAACCTCTCCACGTCCCCTTTAGGGAGCGCTAACGCTGACGCCTTCACTTTTATGTTGTGGCTTTCTCTTTTGCTTCCTCTACTTACTGCTGCCTCTTTTTGGCCTCGTTACGGGGTCAGCGTTAGCGTTTCCCAAAAGGAGTTGGGGGGGGGGGGGACGTGAGCGGTATTTCTCAAGGGTCATGCTAATGCATTCCCGAAGAATCCACCAATAGATACTCCTGTAATTGTTTTCACCCTCTTCTGTACTCTGCCCGTCAGAGTACGTCGACGCTCTTGGATACGGCCATACCATACGTATGACGCGTGGAAAGAACCCCATCCATACATCTCGTGGAAGAAACCGCATCTACATCACTCGTTGACGAAACCATATCCATCGTTTTAACTAAACACAAATATCACAGCCCACACACCGCTATTATAAAAACCCAGAGTGAAGAACATACGGCGATGGGCAGAGCGGCAACTGGGCACGCCCGCATTCCACCGCGACGCTTCTCGTCTCTGGCTACGCAGCAGCTGTGCGACGCTCCTTTGACGAAAACGAAAACGCTCGTTTTGACGAACACCAGCCGGTGTCCGTCAGTTTGTCAGCGCCGGGGAAAGAGGAATAGAGAGAGGAAGAGGTTGACCCGTGCTGACGTCAGCGCTTTGGGCCAATGGGAGTGTCGCACGCGTCACCTTCTTCCCCTCCTTCTCCTTTCTTCCCGGCGCTGACAAACGAAAGACCCCTCCGGGTTTTCGTCCAAACGAGCGTTCTAATGTTAATGCACTAAAAACATTCCGTATATATAAAGGTAGTATATATTATGGATTACGAATGGTGTATAATAAAGTATGATGCCACTTGTCCGCCAGTGTTGTGTCCTGTTCGCCTCATTTCGGATTTTTCTGGGTCCCGGTGTACGCTGAAAAATGAAAATGTAAAGATTAGTACGACATACAGTGGTGCAAGTCATACTTAATATGTAATGGTGCAGCGACATAAACTTTTCATGGAGGTGCCCCACAATTCAAGCTGGACTTATTCTTCAGGTTTGTAACATGGTTTCGGATAAAGCTGAGGGAGCAGATCGGTGGCATGAAAACAAAATAGGACCTTATAAAGATAATAGGTTAAAACATATTTCCTCCTCAGAGTAGGCAAACTACCAATCATTGAGCCTTATCGGACTAGTCTCAAAATAAAAAAGGCCGATGTGATATGTTTTCAAGCAAGTAAAGTTTACTCGCGGAGCGCAGCACTGAGCACGGTGTTTTAAAAGCACACAATATCGACGCAGTCTTCGTGTTCTTTGTTTTTTATTACAATGTTAATATGATATTTTGGACTTTTTTTCCGAGTCACACATAACATTTTTTCCGGCTCCCAGCGATCATTCCTTCCTCGGACACGTATTCTCAAAAGCTTGTGAGGCAAGTAAAGAGGCAATTTCCAGCACTGATCTGTATGGTGCCTTTTCATAGACGCAACAGCGCCTGGATTACGGGGGAGGGAGGTGGCGTGGAGAGAGGCCTAGCTAAACGGGTCTCAGTGATCCACACGCTGGCCCTTGACCGGCTCTCAAATTTCCTTATTCGATAAGCATATGCAAATCCAGGTGCCAGCGAAAGGGTAGCGCTTAAATCACTATACTTCGTCTCACCCTACGATGGACTGAAGACAAAGCTACGATCCGCCAGACCCTATCACGACTCGAGTCGCTTAGAAACTGCGTGGTATTTAGCTTCGATGAATGTATCGGTGCCCGCGTCTCGGATCACTGAACGGGGTGGTCGGACAGTGGTTCAAATCGAATAGCACTGAGTGGCTCAGAAATTTTACATTGCAAAGAAATCTGTGACCATAGCCTCCATTATACTAGAAAGACTGTCAGAACTAAAAGAAAAGCGGTCACAGAAAAAGGGAGAGGAGAGGAGGAGAAAGATGATTCCCGAAACGTCCTGGAGGGGATGTCCTGGTGGCGCCACCACAGCGCTAGCGGTCAAAACCAAAACACTCCTGTTCTTTTCTTTTTTTTTTTCTTTTCTAGAGGAGAAATATGACTTTAGTTTACACCATTCTCCTCTTCCTCCATGCAACGGTCGCCGCATCCTTTCCGTGTTGCCTCGCCGCCACCGCATTTGGGAAAGGAGAAATATGCGAAAGAGAAGAAAAAATACAAATGCGTTTTGGGGAAAGGCCACTAGGTCCGCTGGCGCTGATTAGAGTTCGTCCCCTGCGCCACCCTTGCGTTCGCCTTTCTGCCACTTCTCCTCTCTCTTTGCGTTCGCCTTTCTGCCACTTCTCCTCTCTCTTTGCCGGCTACCCAGCGCTCCATTGTTCCGTGCCCTGACATACAGGCTATTTGCAGTGTCGAAGCTATATAAATGATGCAGCGCTTTTTGATTCGGAGCACTATTTCCACCCCTAACCAACGTTATTCATCTCGTAGTTTAGAATAGAACGTGATTGGACCAAGCGGCCCATGGTAGGATAAGACGAAATATAAAACATGTTTAGCAACCCCCCTCCCCCATCGGGGCCGGGAAACAACCGATGCGGCGTCCATGAATGAAAACGCGTCATGAGCGCCGAAGTTGACCATGCTGACTTACTCTACAAGCTCTTTCCAAATGCGCAACCCGGACATGAGCGCTTATATCAAACTGGCGTAACAACAATTTGAAACATTTTTGTGTTTGTTCAAGGTCAGCCATTTTGGTCGTCAGACAATCTTGAGTGTGTCTAAGAGCAGACCTCGACTCACTCTCAGAAGTCCTGTAATGTATCAAAGCTCAGTGGATCACCTGAAAACCAGTTCGTGGTCCGTGGTCTTCCTTGAATGAGTTCAGCGAACGAGATAGGGAACCACGTGGTGTTGTCTCGAAAGAGACAACATCACGTGGCTCCTGAGGTTGTATCTGCGTCCGTGTTCTGAGGTTGTACCTTCGTCCACTCTGAGGTTGTACCTTCGTCCGTGTTTTTGCGCTTTTCAGTCCTCTAGACACTAGAGCTCTCAGCACCCCACGGTGGCAAAACGAATGGTAGCGGCTTGTTTCCACTGAGACTGCATGCTAGGATGCCGTACCACTCGCCTACCTAATTGGCTGAACTGTCTAAAGAAAAAACAATGCTCGGTGTTCCGAGAGATTATTGTGGTATGTTTCGGAAGGTGCATCAGCATGAGTATTCTTGACCTATGTAATATTAAACGATTTACCTCATGTAAATGATGTTATAATGCCAGACGGTTTTAATATTTCATTGTATAATCTTCAGTCGTACTGAACTTTTTTCCGGTCGCCGAAGAAACCGCGAAGGGTGCTGGCAGCAAATAAACAACCCGGAAGCAAAGCAAAAGTAACAGAATCTGTATGAGCATTTGATGGGCCAAATTCCCATCAAATGCAAAATAAAATTAAATAAATGAATACTCCACCATCATATATACTTGTCTACTGAAAGTGACAACGAAAATAACCTACCTTCAGAAGCGAGGACCTTCGCGCTGTACTTTTTCCAAAAGTCGCAGTACTTCTGCCGGTATTTCTGGCCCACCGTTTCGTGGACGTCGAGTGTCAAATATTCGTTTTGCTCCTTCGTGTACTGGGGCCACACCTCGGGCTTGTCAAAGTCGTGCCGGTCACCGTTACGAGAAGACGCACCTGACCCTTCCGAATTTTCTGCCTCGTTAACGTTGGGATTCCTGTAAAGCGCGAGATTGATGTAGACTACACGCTAAATATACAAGGCACGAAACGTACAGTCTTGCGTCAGCATCGTCGCCAGCGTCTCTTGCAGCGTCCCACAGCTTGCGCGACATTAAAACGCGGCGATGCCACGACGGACGCGTCTTCGTCTTTACGACGTCTCTCGTCAAGCTTCAGCTTGTTTGCCGCTTGGGGCGGGTCGGTGAACTACCGACGAGGACGTCATGCGCAGCACTCGTCTTCAAGGTGGTATTGCTGGGCGTCGCCGGCTGCTAGCGTCCCGCTTGATGTGAGAGGCAGCAAGACGAGTCGGCGGTGATGCTTGGTAAATCAACCAGTGATGACAGGTACTTTTTTTTTACCCATTTCCTTTCTTCACCTTAATTGCACCGAAGGGGCTGGTGGAGGCCGCCATGAAAATTTAAACAATAAAACTTCTTCTCATATTTTGTTTGCCTCTCTCTCCAATCTCTTTATCTCACTATGCAGTGTGTGTGTGAGTGAGTGTGTGCATGCATGCCCCCGTAGGACTGAATATTTGTGTTTTTTCGTACACACAAAGTAACCGTCATGCGAGAAAGAAAGCAAAGAATTGCTGCCTGAACTTTTTTTGTTTTCTATGTGAAATTCCCTACTTACTCACGTTGGCCTATTTCATAACCTACTTCAGAAGCTGTATTTCTTCGACATTAGAAAGACGGTACCGCTGCTTGTAAGTGACGGACAAAGCGCCCTATTTCAATACAAAAATATATATCCTCTATAGAAATCTTGAGCCATGAGACAGATGTGTAAGCCGAAATCTTACATATCTGTTTTGTCAACTCTTCCATAATTATGAAGTCAAGGAAGAAATACGCATTCAGTTTCAGTTTACAGTGAACCGCACTTTAAAAAGAGAAACTGAAGTGGTTTTGTATTTGAGTAAAAACACTTAAATCGTCTTCATTTGGCCTCCAGAAACACTAATATGGAGATTGTTTTTTTTTTTCAATTTGGTGCACGGAGGTTGCAGGAAATAATTTTTAAAGTACCGCTGAAGCCCCTTCTTCCCGGAGTGGGACGTCATATTAAGAGGTTTCGGAATCTTCATTCTCGCGCATCTTCAGCGCCTGTCAAAGCTATGCACGCGCACTCTAGCTATTTTCAAGAAAGGTCAGGAAAAGACGTCACGACTGGTGTCAGTGCGGGGGAATATACCTGTCAAGCTTGCATTTGTACTTGCTACTCACGAGCGACACGCCCTTGGTGGCTGAAAGATCCTAGTATGACGTAACAACTGGTCGGGTTTTTTTCGTGTTTCCTCGCTTTTAGTTACGTCTTCAGGGAAAACGAACGCGATATTCAGATGCACGGAATAAAAATACGCAAGAATTCACCTCCAACTCATTTTTTTCCCTTCAAGAACATCTTCAGTCAGATGAGAACCCAATTACCTAGAACACAATTTGCGGCCCGAAATTCGTATTCGTTCCGCCCGAAAAGTGCCGGTCGAGAATTGGCCGGTTTCAGGCGCGCTCACTCTCTTTTCATGGTCACGTACCGTGCAAACCAATGCGCCCCAAATATATTCAAAATTGTGGGTCATCTAAGGCACACATTCAATATTAAATCTAGAAAAGAATGTGAACCCCATTTTTTTTTCTGGCTTTCAAAAAACTGTATTTACGTTAAGCTGGACGACGTGATGGTGGCGCACGACGGACCAACGTTGCGACGGACGTGGGGCCACTGCTTCGGAACTGTCGATCGTGGTACCGGCCAATAGGTCTTCAAGTGCAGAACATTGAGGGGAAGAGATATAATTGCGAAACAATCTCTATGACAAGCGGTTCACGCAACGTCCTTGTCGTGCCCAAGAAGCGGAAGAAAAAATTGTGCAGGAAGCGATAGCCGCGGGTGACTTCCGGCAGCTTTCTCCACCGAGCCTCCGTGCACATGTTTCCGTTCTGGTTTCGAGCAGTTGGGTGATTTGACTTTATTAAAAATATACCTGACTCTGTAGCAAAATACTGAAAATGTGGAGGCGCCGTGGCGGCATGGCGCCTCCACACAGGCACGACGTCCGAAGGCGTTGCGCGTATGCGGACGTCGTCCTCGAAGTTGTCCTAAAGGACGTCCTTGAGATCGTCCGACAGGTAGTCCTTGACGTCGTTTTTCACGCTGTCCTCTAGACCTCGTCCTAGACGTGTTCCTAGACGTCACTCTTGGGGTCGTCCATGAGACTGCTTTAGAGGTTGTCCTAAAGGTCGTTCCAGACGGCGACTTTGACGTCATCATCTAGGACACCGTCCTCGACGTCGTCGTCGAGGTCGTCTTAGAGATCGCCCTAAAGGTTATCCTCTAGGACGTCGTCCTTGAGGCCGTCCTACAAGTCGTGCTTTTGATCGCTTTAGAGGTCGCCCTTTCACGTCGTCCTCTAGGACGTCGCCGCGCCGCGCATACATGGAGCGGCAGTACGCTCACATTTATATTGGCGCCCAAGCTACGAAGCAATTATCGGTTTGAGCTGAGCTGGTTGGTAGATAGTCAATGATAATGGTAAGGGAGCTTGAACATTAAACGATTACACAGAGACAGAGCATGACACACACACGAAGCTGCAATTATAATGGGGAAACAGCTTGAACAATAAAAAATTACATAGAGACAAAAATATTAAACGATTACACAGAGACAAAAAGGTAAACGATTACTCAAAGACGAAGCGATCGCTGAATTTCCAAGTAGCGCGCTTCAATCGCGCTGACGTCACTATTGCGTTGTAAACCATTAATAAAACACAGTGTTTACTCAAAATTTGCGTCTTCGTATTTAAAGTGAGCTGCCTCGTGAATCTCATGACGAATGTTATCGCAATTTATAGACAATCAAAAATAGAGATTTCTGCAGCAATTTTTTTCTTTTTTCTCAGACGATTTAATATGGAGTCAGGAGATTACCTAACCAATATTTTACTCTATAACCACGTATATTTTTAATAATAAAAAAATAAACTCAACCGTTCGAAACCGAAACTGAAACACGAGCACGGAAGCTTATGGCCGGAAATTCCGTAACTACACCCGACCGTTTTTTTTCTCCGCTTCTCCGGCGTGTGATGCAGACGACAACGACGACGACAACATGGCGTGAATTGTGTGTCGTGCGATTGTTTCACACCTATATGATCCCTTCTACTCGATGTTTTGCGCTTGAAGATCGACTTGCCGAGTACCACGAACGACAGTTCCGAGATAGCTGCCCAACGTCCGTCGTGCGCTACCATTGCGTCGTCTAGCCCGCGGTACGTCGCCATATTGAGAATGACGTGTAGTACACATACTTCCTGCGTTCTGTGCAACTTGTTAGTTTTTTCTACATCAACGTACTTTCAACTTTTTGGAAGCCACAAAAATAGGGCTCATATTCTTTGATATTTTAAATATTGATCATGTGTCTTAATTGACCTATGACTTTGAATATATTTGTTACACATAGTTTGAACGCGCCACGTGACCAAGGAAAAGAGAGTGAGCGCGCCTGAAACCGGCCAATTCTCGAACGGCTATTTTCGGGCGGAAAGAAAACGAATTTGGAGCTGCACACTTATGTCCTGGTAGTTGGACTCTTATATGTCATGTTCAAATAAAAATCCTCGGCGAGTATAAATACCCGGTCAGTGTCGTTTCAAGCTAATTTGTGCAAAAAAAAAAGCTAGTATACACTATGTCGACCCATCGCACTATTGTTCGCAATCCTAGTAGGCAAGTCAAATTTGTTTGTTTGTTTTCTTTTTTTGCTATGGGTCAAATTTGTTTGTTTGTTTTCTTTTTTTTGCGATGGGTCAAATTAGCTTATTATCATAAATTAATTAGCTAACTGTTTAAATAATATATTTTTGCCTCCATTTATTTTTTAATAGAAATGCCAAGTTTTCATTTGGGGCTGTGAAAACAGGACAGATTTTGTGCCGTTCACGGCATTTGCTGTACCGGAAGGTTTTTCTGCAATTCAAATCAGTCTTAAAACCTTTTTTTTTTTTTTTTTGCTGGTGGAAAGTTATTTTACGTCTTTGTCTTTGGGCAGAAGCATGGGGCGTGCTTATCACGTGGGTCCAGACAGCAGCTCACACGCCCTGCTGGCTGTCGCCAAGGCCTTCGCTTTCAATTCCCTACCTCCCGAAAACAAGAAATGGAAGAAACAAAAACGAGGAAGCGAGAAGGAAAGCTGTGGTGTTTGTGTGGTTGATATCCTCACTAAAAACGTACGCTTGTGCCGTTACATTGATGTTTTAAAGCGTAAATGCTTTTTAACGCTACCCCAATCCCAAAATCTTTCCCGTCCGTTCCTCCGTCCGTGCATTTCCCACTAACTTTAGCGTGGAAAGTGGCGTCACGTGACGTCACTTGATGCCACGTGACCTATACACCTTGGGGAAAATGGACGGCGCGTGACCTATAGGTAAGCTCACTTTCCCCGCTAAATTTAGCGTGAAAGTTCACGTTTTGTGAACTACACCAATTCAGTTTCCCCGCTAACTTTACATGGAGGAAATCGACATCATGTAACCTTACGTAATGTGACCTCTAGAACCATTCAGTTTCGTCACTAAATTTAGCGGGAAAATACACCTCACGTGACACACCAATTCCCTCACCAATTTTCTACAATGCATTCCGTGCATTATGGAGAATTGAACTGAAGGTCGTTGCCAATATTTTTTTAGAAGGGTGCATGCTTTTTCTTTTTATGCACGACATTTGCTTTGCTCTGTTTGGACATCCCTCACCGGTGCTGCTTACCCGGTCTTGGCGAAATTGGCCCAATAGCGCATCATCCGGCTGCTCAGTCTCCGTTCATCCTTTTTGTACGGGGGACTCAGCGATGAGTTCAGGGGAACGCCAAACACGAAATTAATCTCGTCACCGTGCAGGACTCCGGTCCACTTGGGCCAGGGACTTTTGCTCGAGCGGTGCTTGAAGTAGTACTGGAACACCGGGATGTCGATGGCGGCGGATCGCTTGGCCCAGTCGACCGCCGTGCACGTCAAGTGGTAGTCGCCCATGATTTTGTCCAAAGCGTCTCTATAATCCGGCGAATCTCCTTCGATGTAGAGAGCCTCGATAACTTTCAACGTTGAATTGTCTACGCCTGGAAGAAGCATCCTCAGCGTTTCCGTAAAATTATCTCCTTTCGTGGGCTTCGTCCGAAGCAACCAGGGCAGGAAGTAGACGAGAAAATAATTGGCTTCTTCTCGATTCGAACCTAGCAAAATGGGTTTTTTGTCGAGCGTATCGTTTGTGAAATATTGTTCTAGGATGTCTTGTGGGCTGTCCGTTTCCGCAACGGGAGTGAACGGAATTTCTGAGAAGTGGCTGACGAAGTTAAATTCGTTCTTCACAATGTTCTCGGCCGTCTCGCTCACCAAACACTGCCAAATCGCCGTCGTGTTACTTTCGATGTCACCGGGGCACTTGAGAGATCTAGCTAGATCTTTGGCCGACTGAAGAGCCGTGCCCACTGTCTTGAAGACCCCGGGGGACGTGAGTGTTCCGCTCTCCATGATGGCACTGCGAAACATGCTTCTGGAGGTCGCCGACATTAGGTGCCAACTCACGCTCATGGATCCGGCGCTCTGCCCGAACAGCGTCACCCTGCCGGGATCCCCTCCGAAGTGTTCAATGTTGCGCTGAACCCATTCCAAGGCCATGCTCTGGTCCAAGAGTCCCATGTTTCCGGGCGCTCGCTCGTCCCCCAGATACAGAAACCCCAAGGACGCGACGCGGTAGTTCATGGAGACCACGACGACCTCTTCTTGGGCAGCGAGTGTTCGCGCGTCGTACAGGTCAAGAGTCGAGGTGCCGCTGTAGAATCCACCGCCGTAGATCCAAACCATCACCGCCACCTCGGTCGGCCGCGGATCAGGCGTCCAAACGTTCAGCGCGAGGCAGTCTTCGCTCATCGGAGTGTTGGCGTTCCACATAGTGCTCCCGGAGAAGTTACCAAAGGTCTCATCCAGCGTCTGAACGCAAGAGTTGGGCTTCATGGTGGCGTCGAAGACCCGGTCCAATTCTGTTTCGGTTCGGGCGAGCGGAAACGGAGCGAGCCTGTGGGCGGCTCGGCGTAAGGGATGCCAAAGAATACTTGTACGGATTTGCCGCAAGACGACGTCGAGAAAAATCCCTTTACTTTTCCGTTGGTAGTCGTCACCAAGAGAGGACCATTTTTCGGCAATTTATTCGCATCCACGATACAGCGCAGGAGCGAAGTTGTGACACAGAACAGAATGATCAGTGTGCTGGTAGTATATGTACGCCCCATAGTGTATGTACCTAAAAGTGAAAATACAAAACGAATTACATTGACATGAAACACGTTTTTCACCAAATCGCTAAACATATATACGACGCAAACATGAGAAAAAAAAATTTCTTTGCAGATTTTTGTGACGAAAGATATGACTTCAAGTACATTTATGCCTGATTTAATATGTATGATATCTGGGTGTCATGCCTAGTTTTGTAATGCATCTACCTATAGCTGTTCCGCGAATGATGTTTACAGTTTTGAGCACCAAACCAAGGCTGTACGCATAGAAACCGTAATGAGAAACTCAAATGCGAAACCGAATATTGACAGATATGCAATTTGTTCAGGGGGCCGCACTGTACATCGGTTTTAGTTGCATTCGCTTCACGCAAACGACCATACGCAAGTATGACATGAGTACGAGTGTATACACGCGCGTAATGCAAGTTAACCTTTAACCTTTTTGTCGCGGTTAAAATTCAAGGATAAAAATTGATTATTTTTTATAGTTCCTCTTTTGCAGCTTATTGACGTTATCGTGAGGTTCACGCGGTTTAGGGGGTTTAAGCCGCCTCCGCGCACTCCGGGAACCCGGGCTGCCGCATCGCATCCCCGAGACTGACCACCCACTGCTCCGGAAGGACCGCCGCTTCGAGGGCCGCTCTACCTGTGTCGTCTCTGTGGATGGACTGCCGCCGCGCTCCCCGGTCAACTGTATGTTGCTCCCATTCTGAACTCTCTTTTCAACTGTCGCTAATCGGACTCTTGCTTACGTCTTGATCTTCGCAGACACGTACTTAACACAATGTGTAACGTATTTTACTGTGCTTAACTCGATATGTTTTTCGCTCGTAGTATCGCTGTCTTGTAAATTGTACATTCCGCTCCTTTAAATTCCCTTTTATGTTCGTTTCGAGCCTATAAACACTGTTTTGTGGTTGTTACCTGATGACACGCCTCCGTCTCATTCTCTGCGTTTGCTTACCGGCTACGCCGGGCATCGAACAACCACCCCCTATTCTCAGGTCTCGGTGATGACCTTCCGTAGTCACCGAGCACGTGACAACCACTAAATCAGTAATTTCTAGAAAGACTTTGACCGTATGAGAAGCGAATTAGTGCGCTAAAGTTACCACTGGTGCAGCATGAGCAAGGTTATTGGTGCGATAACGCACCTGCGCGATTTTTCTGTCTCTCATCATATCCCCAGTCTTATACCGGTAGCACGAGTGGCACCTTTATGCCCGTGTCCCACTAGAGCGACATACAGAGACAAAAGACAGCGACAAGCCTCAAACCCATGCAGCATGCTCGCGATGATATCTTTGGCCATACTTTGGCAGGCATTTAGTCGTTCGGTGCTCGTGAAGTAAGCACGAGCGACTGCAAGCCTGCCAAAGATACCCTCACGTGCATGATGCTCGTGTTTTAGCATAATGCTACAAAGCCTCTCAAATTGCGAAAGACTCGTTTGAGGCTTGTCGTTGTCTTTTGTTTCTGTATGTCGCTCTAGTGGGACACGGGCATTAGCGCACTACTGCGCTTCCCAAACCCTCTAAGTATTTCTGAAAACAATTGACTTAGTGGTTTTCGATGACACAGCAAGTTTCTAAGTCTACGTGTCATATGTCTATTTAAACTAATTAGGAAGTTCATTAACAATTTTTAATTAATGAGTCGCATGATTGTTACGATTATTCCCCTATATATTATGTCCCCCTATCGGTATAACTCATCTTCACAATCCGCTTCAGCGTAGTTTCACGGCTTTTTTTTTTTGCAAGATTGTAAAACTTAAAAAAAGTAACACACCTTAGTTAGTTAGATTAAGATTTTAATGGCGCAGCGGCAACGGTGGCCATAATGCGCCAAACAAAATGTGTATTAAAGATCAAGAGAAACAGATGGTAGGCTAGAGAAACTTTTTACAACTGGTGTAGATATCCAGTTCTGTTAATAAAATCACAAACTCGTCCAAGTGGTACTAAAGCGTTGTCTCCAAGTAAAAACATAGGATGAAAGGGAAGATGGTTTCTAAAAAGTTCAGGAAAACATGATACGCGCAGTTGATGATAAAACCTACACTCCCATAGAATGTGTAAAACTGTAAGTAATTCCCCGCAATGGGCACAAATTGCAACATCTTCGCCACTGAGAAGGTACATATGTGTCAAACGTGAATGGCCAATTCTCAAGCGGCAAAGCAGAACCTCAAGGTGGCGGTTTTTGTGAAATGAACTTTCCCAGATGCCTATCATGGGTTTAATCACATGAAGCTTGTTGTTGGTTTCAGTGTCCCATTCTAGCTGCCAAGTCTTTAAAAGAGATTTCTTTAGAAGTGGTTTAAAATCCTGGTAGGGCAGGCCAAAAGATACTATTGAGTCTGTGGCAGATGCAGCCAGGCGATCTGCATTCTCATTTCCTGCGATTCCCACGTGACTCGGTACCCAGCAAAATTTGATATTACATCCAAGGCGAAGAGCTCTGTTTACTTTATAACGAACATGCTGTGTAAGTACATTCTTTGAACTAACTCTGGAAGAAATAGCAGATAAGACACTTTGTGAATCGACAAAAGTGACTGCGTTCAATACGCTGTTATCCAGAATATGCTCAATGGCTAATAAAATACCATAGAGCTCTGCAGTAAAGATGCTTGCCATTGAGTCAAGCTGCACAGCTCTTCCAAAGTTACTAGAATAAACTGCACAACCAACGGAACATAAAGATTTCGACCCGTCAGTATAGTACTCGGCGCAACCGCTAGATATCCTCTCTTGCAAAGATAGAAACTCTTGCTGAAGAAACTGTGGAGCCACGGTCTTCTTATTGTATTTGGTGAAAGACCAGTCACAACTTACGGGTAGCTCGTTCCAAGGGGCAATTCTCTCTATAGATTTTAGCAAGTTAACACCACTTGTGGAAGGGACAGGGAGCTTAAGAGAGCTACAAATACATTATGAATCTCGATAACGCTAGGGCCAGGCAGTTCTATAATCCTGTTCGGCTTGTTTTGAAAACAGCATTACAGATACGTGAGGAGTCGATGTACGTATGCGGGTCCCTCGAAGGGGCAGATCCGGGCGGAGCTGGCGGCTGGTGACGTAGCCAGCCTCCAGCGCGGCGTCCCCTTGCACGCACTCACAGACTTGGCTCTCTTGGCGTCTCGAGCCTCAGCTTCCTCGTTTACCTTCCACGTTTCGAGCATGCGGTCCGTGATGATTACGTATACGGCATCGCTCGCCTTGTCAAAGTGTTCGACATTGATCGCAGCAGCGATGAGAGTGATTGCTATCAAGAGATGTTGGAAGCTGTTCATTTTGACTGCGCCCCGCTGGCGACCAGCTCCAGCGACGACGAGTTATGGACGAACTCGCCGTGGTCACCGTCGTTCGGGGATATCTCGCAGGCGCATGCAGGGTTGAATGAAGTTAACGGGCTGGGGGTCGAGAGCGAGAATAGCTTTCGGGTTACCGAGCTGCGTGAGCGGTTTTGTTCGTACCGCGGCAAGGAGAGGTCGGGCGATCATGGGGGCGCCTAGAATGAGAGAGTGTTCACGGTCACGTGGTTTATGGACACCATGGTGTGACTAACTTGGGCAGTGTTGCCTGGTCGCCAGATAAAAATGATAAACATTCGTAAATTGAATATTGCAATTACCAGAGCTCTAAAAATCGTGTAACTTGGTGTATATGCTAAGTAGCATATGAGCAAACCATTTCAAGATAGTCTATCAGTGCAAGTTCGTGACAGTAACCTCTTTAGGAGATTGCAACTGTACTTTGAACTCGAAAACCTAGGGGGCGCACAATTGTTGGCTTGTTTTGAAACAAATTACAGAACTGAGGAGTGTGTAAAATACTATAAGCAGGATTTTTCGGATCCGAAAGCACTTTGTAATAGTAAGACAGGCTCAAGTACTGTCGGCGTTTTTCAAGAGACATTTGGTGTGTGTCCACATACAAGCTTAATACGGGTGATGTGCGAAATGCCCCAGTGGCAAGCCGGAGTCCGAGGTGATGAACCGGATCCAACATCCTCAGTGTGGATGGTCGTGCTGAACCATAAACAATCGCTCCATAATCCAGGCGTGACCGAACTAAAGCATTGTACAACCGTAGGAGGCATCGCCTGTCAGACCCCCAAGATATATGTGACAGCACCTTAAGGATGTTTGAAGATCGCAAGCACTTCTGCTTTATTTCCTTTAAATGAGACTTGAAAGTAAGCTTTTTATCGAAGATCATGCCTAAAAATCTATGTTCGTGCTTCACCGATATTTCTGTGTTATTCAATTGTAAGATTGGATCCAAAGACAGACCTCGCCGCAGGGAGAAGGGCACACACACAGTTTTCTCTGGGGAAAATTTAAAACCATTTTCATTCGCCCACTTGCTCATCCTATTTATTGTGAGCTGCAATTGCCGTTCACAACTAGAGAGGTTGCAAGACGAAAAAGATATTTGCACGTCGTCCACGTAAAGAGAGTAAGAAACGGATGACGGTATAACTTGAGCCAGACTGTTTATCTTAACAGCAAATAAGGTGGCACTTAAAACTCCACCTTGGGGGACACCATTTTCTTGTACGAAGACACTGGATAAGGTCGAGCCTAATCGAACTTGAAATGTGCGTTCACTTAAAAAGTTCTGTAGGCAACGGAGCATGCGGCCACGCACTCCACAGTTATACAGATCTCGAAGGATACCATACCTCCATGTAGTGTCATATGCCTTCTCTAAATCAAAGAACACAGACACACAATGTTGCCGGTGAACAAAGGCCTCACGTATGACAGCCTCAAGTCGGACCAGATGGTCCAAGGTCGACCGTCCAGCCCGAAAGCCACACTGGTTACTGTCGAAAAAGTTTTTCTCCTCCAAAAAAAAACATAAGGCGGCGATTTATAAGCCTTTCATAAGTTTTCCCCAAGCAGCTTGTAAGTGCTATGGGGCGGTAGCTTGTAGCAAGAGAGGGATCTTTTCCAGGCTTCAGCAAAGGTATAACGTGGGCACATCTCCAAGAATGCGGAAAAGCAGCAGCTTCCCAAAGGTAATTGAAAAAGGACAGCAGGTGGGACAAGGATTCATGAGACAGGTGCTTGAGCATCTCGTAGTGAACTCTGTCTGGCCCCGGTGCAGACTGCTTTTTTAAGCTGAGAGCAACTTCGAGTTCACACATTGTGAACGGTCTGTTGTATGCAAGAGAGTTAAGGCCTGACATAGTGATTTTCTGTTTTTCAGCGGTAGACCGGAACTTTACAAACTCCGGTACTGTAATTCGAAGAACTACAAACACGCTGAAAATGTTCTGCGAGGAAGTCTGCTTGCCCTGTTAGAGATGCTGAGATTGAAGGAAAAAGTGGAATCCTGAAAGCATGGTACTGCCCGCGAACTTTTTTGAGACGATCCCATACTTCTTTAGCAGTGACAAAACTATTTAAGGATGAAACATACTTTGTCCATGAAGCCCACTTGGCCTGTTTTCGCGTCCGCCGAGCTTGTGCTCTTTTTTTCCTGAACTCGATCAAGTTACGGAAAGTTGGATATCGCCGAAAAGTTCCCCACGCCTTGTTCTGGCTTTTCCGAGTGGAAGTACAGTCTTCATTCCACCAGGGCTTGCACCTCCGGGGAAGATTTCCTGAAGTCTGTGGAATTGAAGCAGAAGCAGCATTTATAATGCATTCTGTAACGTAAAGCGTCGCATCCTCAGGAGTCATATGAAGAAACAAGGAGGGATCAAGTGTTGCTTCTAAACCAAAAATAGACCAGTCGGCCTTTTCCAACTTCCATCGTGGAAGTCGAGTTGGTATTGATGAAACTGGTAAAACACTCTTTAAAATTATGGGTAGATGGTCGCTGCCAAAAGGATTGTCTAAAACGTTCCATGAAAAGCATGAAAGCAGAGATGGTGATGATAGTGATAAGTCGATCGATGTAAAAGTATTGTGGGCAGCACTAAAAAATGTAGGTTCTTTCTTATTCAGCAAGCAGATTCCAGTTGATAGTAAAAGCCGTTCAACAACTCCACCTCGAGAGTCTTGACGAGAGCTTCCCCACAAAGGATGATGGGCGTTAAAATCACCAAGGATTAAAAAAGGTTTGGGAAGTTGGTTGATGAGTGCTTGGAGTTCATGAAGATGCAGCGGAACATTAGGTGGTAAGTAGAGGGATACTAGAGTGATGAGGCGGTCAAGGAGAATGCGAACTGCAACTGCCTCAAGTGAAGTTTGTAAAGGAACTTCAGTGCATGCCACACCACTTTGAACCACCACTGCTACACCACCCGAGGGGTTTGAGGAATGGCGGTCTTTCCTAAAAACTTGTTGATGACGCAAAACCTGCGTGTGCGAGTCTGTCAGGTAAGTCTCCTGTAGGCAAATAGCAACAGGACGGAGCTCATCAAAAAATGAATTGATGTCATCTATGTTACGAAGAAGGCCGCGGCAGTTCCACTGCATAATACCTATATTTTTAACCATTTAAAACACAATAAGTATAACATAAAAATTATATTAAAAGCTATGTTCCTTAGGGCTTAAAATCAATTTTCACACGCGGGGTATTCTGCTTTTTAGGAGGATCTTTCTGTTTCCAAGCGGGGTCACTGGCAACAGAAAGAGAGGGCTCCGATCCTGAGGGGGAGCATCCTCCTCGGACCTGGGCCCACTTATGTCCATGGGCTCGTCTGTTGCCGCCGGCAGTTGACCCCTAGAGGTCGACTGCTTCGGCGGCTCCCCGGGCTTCCTCTGGGAAGCAGAGGTGCGAGGGGGTAGGCCTCGGCCCTTAGGGGCCGAAGTGCCAGGTGGAGCAGGGGGTGTCAGCCCCTGCTCTGAGGTGGATGCTGAGGAGGCAGCATCCACCTTGCGATTCGAAAGCGGTGCCACTGGCACCGCTCCCGAGGGCGCAGGAGACCTCGACGGGAGGCGCAGATCGTCCGCAGACGTCTGTGTTCCCGTCGAAACCACTGGCCGTACCGGTCCCCTATGTACGGCCTGGGCATAGGTGCCTTTGGAGACAAAGGCGAAACGCTTTTGGCATCAATGTAGGAAATATTTTCTTTAACCTTCAAGGTGAGAATTTCTTTTTCTTGCTTCCATAACGGGCAAGATCGGGAGTACGCTGGATGTTTTCCATTACAGTTCGTGCACTGAGCTTCGTTCTCACACACATCAGCGACGTGCTCCTTACTGGAGCATTTGGCGCAGGTCTCGCTACCCCGACAGCTACGCGACCCATGGCCGAACCTTTGGCACTTAAAGCAGCGCTGAGGGTTCGGCACATAAGGCCGGACACGGCACTGAAGGTAGCCTGCCTTTACATTAGTGGGTAGAGTCGTGGAGTCGAAAGTGAGAATAACATGTCTTGTTTTGCGTTCTACGCCGTCGCGACGGATGGTGATGCGTCGTGCTGAGACAACTCCCTGTCCAGAGAGACCCTCAACTAGATCATTTGCCCATATTCATGCTGGTTCATACACAAAACGCCACAGCTAAAACGAAGTTCAATGAAGCTAAACCCACCAGATAAATTAAAATTATAACCAATAAAGCGTTGCAGGCATTTTAGAAGAAACATTGAGAGCGCGAACTGGAGCTGTATAATAGGAATAAATGATATAAATAAAGCCTATGACAAATCTATTGAGGTTTTTAAAAGGTATTTATAGAGTCGTCATTTGCATTAACGGACACTGACAGGGTGTTTATGCTCGCCAAGGTTTTTAGTTGTACATGAGATATGAGAGCCCTACTACCCAGAACACAATGTGCGACTCGAAATTCGGTTTCTTTCCGCCCGAAACCGCCGATCAAGAACTGGCCGGTTCGAGTCTCGCTCACTCTCTTTTCCGTGGTCACGGGCAGTTTTCTATGTAAGGCATCGATGCGACCACCAAATTTAATGAAAGTCGTTGGTCACTGAAAGGCACACACTCAATATTAAAAATATAAAAAAAATATTGAACCCATTTTTGTGGCCCTAAAAGCTGCAAATGCGGTTGATTGGAAAAAAACAAAGTCCCACAGAGAACCGCAAGCACTCTGTGCGTGCGCCAAGCTTCGCGTAACGTGGGACCCGCGGGGGCGACAATGGCAGCGGACGCCGGGCGTGGGACCTTCATTTCAGAACTGTCGTTCGCGGTAGCGGCGAATTCTGTCGGCCTTTAAAAGAAGAAATTGGGGACTGATCAAAAGAATTGGTATTCGTCCCGTACGACACGCCCGACCACCAAGCCGATTTCCATGAAGACGTCGCAAGCCGTCGCCTCCCTTCTCGTGCGCCTGAAGACATCGCACGCGCAAAATTCAAAATCGACGAGTCTACTTCGAGTTGAATATGCACGCCCACGATTCTTACTGCACTAGGTGCGAATGTCGCTCAATGCGTGGCGCTTCCAGACTTCTACCCAGGAGTGCTTTTGCTGGAGGAAAATCGGCAGCAAACTTTCCAACTTTCCACACTTTCCAAAGAGAACCCCCAGTAACGAGATCCCCCTGTAGCCTCCTAGTGGGAACGACGTCCGCTTCACTCGCGGCAGGAACAAGTTCAATCCCCAGTGATGGCTTTTTTTATATATTTTCCGAAGTTTACATTT
>JAZHYW010043058.1:0-29336 GCA_037355805.1 Ixodes ricinus
ACTGTTCACGCAGGTTGGTGACACACTCTGTCGACCTCATTTTGGTGTCTTTTTATTGCCGGTTCCACCCCAAAAATTGTACAACGCGATACGGGTGTGTTCTGAAAATCATGTACGCGTGAGGCGACGGTTTATGTTGATGCGCCAGGTAGCCTTTTATTTACTGCTCTTGCTGCTATGTGGCGATGTCGAATTGAATCCTGGTCCTCTCACGGAGAAACAAGTCAACGAAATTCTAAAAGGCCAGAAGAGCTTGATGGATAAGCTTGTCTCAATTGAAGAGAGCCAAAAGTCTTCCGATGCCTGTCTTCACGACCTGCGCACACGAGTAGATTCAATTGAGACTAATTTTAGAAGGCTGGAGCAGACATGCGCAGTTTTAAACGACTTGAAAAACAAATGGCAAGAACAGCAGAATTACCTAGACGTTCTATCTGCGAAGCTTGATGACTTAGAAAACCGAAGTCGTCGTTGTAATCTTCTTTTCTATGGTGTTCAAGACACCAATTCCCGAGAAAAGTTCGCGTCATCTGAGGCACTTA
The DNA here is from genome assembly GCA_037355805.1 of Ixodes ricinus. Lineage (NCBI taxonomy): Eukaryota > Metazoa > Arthropoda > Arachnida > Ixodida > Ixodidae > Ixodes > Ixodes ricinus. The sequence continues at coordinate 543 of JAZHYW010043058.1, forward strand.
TAACACAACTTTGTAACACTAACTTGGCCATTGACACTGTTGAAATCGAGCGAGCTCATAGACTAGGAAAGTTTTCTGCTGGTAAGAATCGTCCGATTATTGCTACCTTCAAATCTTTTAAGGAAAAGCAAAACGTCCTCTTAAATGCCCGAAGGCTGAAGAATACCCCGTATAGCATATCGAAAGATTTCTCGAAACCTGTTCAAGAAAAAGAAAACACTTGTGGGATTATGCAAAGGCACATCGGCAGGGGGACACTAAGGCAGTTTTAAAATATGATACCTTGTTTTTGGGCGATGCAAAGTTTTCTTGGAATCTTACCACGAATCAGATTGTCCGGCACTGACTACGTGAAGTTCCGCGAACAACTTGCTCGATTTCTCTTCTTATTGTCAATTGTAGAAGCTTAAAAAATAAATGTGATGATTTCCAGCAGCTGCTCTTGATGACTAAGCCCCACGTGGTGATAGGCACAGAGTCGTGGTTAGACGATTCAGTACGTGACGCGGAAGTATTCCCTGACTGTTTCGAGTGTTACAGACGTGATCGAGGTTCCCGTGGTGGCGGGGTGTTTGTTCTGGTTGATAAGGCCTTTTCTTCTACAGAGATAGTGGTAAATACCCAAAATGTCGAAACTGTGTTTTGTCAGATAAGATTGACTAATGGAAAATGCTTAGCTGTTGGTTCTTTTTATCGGCCACCATGTTCAACGCCTAATGCTATCAGGTGTCTTTCAAATGTTATTGAAACGATCTCGTGCGATCATATTATTATTGGAGGCGATTTCAACTTGCCAGCTATTGCATGGAATAATGCGAACTTCAGGAGGACAGTTGGTGGTGAACTGTATACGGAGTTTTTTTTAGCTTGTTGGACGTTTTTTCACTAGAGCAATATGTTACTGAACCGACACGAAATGATGATACGGGCCATATCTTGGATCTTTTGCTCTGTAACACTTCTGGGATTGTCGAAAATACGCATACCGTTCCAGGTATTAGTGACCATAGAGCTATAGTGTCTCAAGTCAACTTAAGTTGTTCGAGCAAAAGCAAATCATGTGAAAGAAGGGTGTTTTTCTATGACCGAGCTGATTATTCAAAAATGAACTCTGCGCTGGAATCTTATCTTCCGGTTTTTGAAACTTTGTCCGAGTCTTTAAATGTCAATGAGTTATGGATCAAACTAAAACAAAAAATCTTTAGCTTGCGCGACGAGTGTGTCCCATCGCGCATGCTAACACCAAAACGAGCACGTGACAAGCCGTGGTTTACGCGAGAATTGCGTGGATTACTCAACAAGAAAAGAAGAGCTTACGTCAAATACCGTAAAACCCGGCTTTCGAGTGACCTTGCTAAACTGAAAGAATTGGCTGGAGTAGTCCGGGAAAGGTTGGAACAGGCTAAAGCGGCGTTTTTCCTTAAATTAGAAGATAACTTTAGGCGTTCCTCAAAAGAATTTTGGAAATATGTCCGAGCAAACGGGTCACTACCAGTTCGGCCGACCCTCGCGGAAGGACCAAGCGTGGATTAGGGCCGAGCGAGCCGGAACTGCCGAGTGCGGGGGCTCGGCTGATGACTGCGAAAGGGCCGGGAGGGGTGTTGAGGCCGAAAGAAGGGGAAGGCCGGGCACGGCGGCAAGGCTAAGGGAGGCGTAAGGGCCGAGAACGGGGGTGTGGATTAGAGCGATTAGTGCACGCGTGGCTCCTTCGTCGTCGCGGGAATTCGTTGGAAAGAAGACCGATAGATGGCGCGCCCTGTTTTCGCTCCTTTCTGTTTGGAGACCTGTTTGGTTTGACAAGTTTAGCCTGAAAACCTGTTTTTTTCTTTTCGTTCTTTTTTTTCTAGCACACAATTTATTAGAAAAACTTTTCGTAAGGAAAAATATGAGGGAAACCAACCAGTCTTGGGTTTTGAAACACAGGACGGGTTGGTTTCCTTAATATTTTTAATTGGAAATCTACTGGCGAGGTAGGCCAAAGTAGCAGACCTCTTATCCGCTAGGCCATGGACGCATGTGGGATTTCGCATCAACGTTTTCGGAATATAAAGAGAAAAAACGAGAATGCGCATACCCTGCTTTCATGTTTCGTTTTTTTTTCATTTCTTTTTATCACGATTTTTAACAATCTCAAATATACTTGCCGCAGCTAAAGGACAGCAACATGTTTACTATAACCGGAATCGAAATTTTGTAGTCGGTACGAGAACAGTAGTCGTGGTTCCAGCCGGCTCGTTACGCGGCCAGGCAAAACTACGCCATGACCGATCGCATCGTTCAAGTATCGTACCGAAAGTGCAAAAACGGTCTGCTAAAACTGAGGGATCACGGATCGAAAAGCACGCTTGGAAGTCACTACTCACTAGAGTCACAGCTTTATATAGTGGCTGTAGAAGTCACCTGCGTCGCAGACGAAATCTGCGCGAGGAAGACTCATGATTCAGTCCAGCGAGAGCGCGCTTGAGAGCAGACGACAAAACACATTACCCCCGCAAATAAAAAAAAACAAAACAACATAGTGCTTTTTTAGATGATTATTGCGCCCCAAGCAGCACACCATTGTAGGAGCTAATCGGCCCGCCACTGGCAAACATTGGCTCCAATAGTGGCCTAATGTTGATTTTCTCGAAACCTTTACCCGATCCAATGTTGGACCATTAACTAATGCCAATGTGGGACCACGATTCAACCAATATTTAAACTAATATTGCACCATCATTTATGCCATCTTTGGACCGCCTTTTGACCAACATTTAAGCTAACGTTGGGCCACAATTTCACCAACACCTAAGCCATCATTGGACCACTATTGATTGTGGGTCTTACAACCAATATTGGCATCCAAGTTTAATCATTGGCTTATTCAATATCACCTCCAAACCTTATGCCCTGGCTATTTTAATTTCGGCATCCGATTTTAAGCGCGGGTTGTACTATTTTCGGCAGCCATTTTAGTGAGCACGCAGCTTTCTTTTCAGATGTGTTTGTAATGTTCAGTAGAACATTATACATACATTAGAAAAGAAAGCTGCAGTAAACTAGCCACATTCACTGTAGAAAATCTTTATTACATGCGAGTAAATATAAAAGCATGCAATTCAAATTGTACTGTCAATACATTTTATTAGGTATTTCAATTAAAGAAATATTAAAGCAAAAATGAGTGCCAGGATTCATCACTGCAAGCTGTGAACTAGGCAGGAACGTGACGGGATCCCACGCAGGGTTCTGGGCACACAGTTCTGACAGAAACGGAAGCGGGGGCCTTGATTCAGGTACCAGTTCCCACTAGGCCACCTCATACCACTGTAATTTTAAATATTCATTTACCTTTCATCTTCAGTAACTGTCAGTTCTCTCTTATTCCTGTCAATTATGAACATCCAAATAAAATATAGCTTTAATATTCGTCGCCCTTTAGTTAACTGTTCGATTAATCGATTGAGTTTCTTTCCAAGTATAAAATCTCAGAAAGGCATACTGACATTTTTTAATGTTTACTTTTCTATAACAAAAACATTATTTTCCAGCGAATATTTTTCCGTTATTTTGTATACAATAAACTGGAGTATTCTAAGAGATAGCAGTACTGCTTCATAAAACAAATAGTTGCGCAAGTAAGACACCAGAGCCGGCTTGCTGGAATCAGCGTCCTAGCTGAGAATGAGTGAAAGAAAGCACTACAAAGGGTGGGGCGCGCGAGCTTCTTGAGACGAGGTATGAGTAGCGCTCAGCTTGTGCGCTGGCTTTGACAGTGCTTTCTTTCGCCTAGCTTAAAGGGGCCCTGCAATCATAATTAAGCGTCTACCTTTTTCGCGGTTTCCGCGTCTCTTGGGGTTCGGGCAAGCCAGCGGGCACGAAGAGAGTAACTAAATATCAGTGCGTCATATTTTAACCGGACGACGCGGAAACCTCCTCCACCGACGGGGGCGACCCGCGGTACCAAAAGCGCGCGTAATGTGACGTCTTAGGTCCTGGGCTTACTACTGGTCAGAGCCGCCAAAAACTTCTTTTTAGTCGAAATACAAAATATAAGTGGCGCAAACCGTTTCAATTATGTATAAAAGTAGTTTTTGTTCAGTATTTTAGATCAGAAAAGAAACAAATGCAGTTTATAAAGTACGGAAACAAGAAATGATCCGTCGACATACCCGCCACCAAGCGGTGGAAAAGGCGGCGCATACTAGAAAGGAGTAGTGGGATCAGGTGCCGACACGGAAAGGTCCCGGATGTACGCGGCGGCGCTGCGGCCGTAGGGACCGAAGGACCCGCCCGGCTCTGAGCGTTCCCAAGGCCTTCGGTGAGCAGCTTTGTCCTGCGGTTTGGCCGTTTCGCGGTATGGCAGCGCGAAGTGGCTTCCGTTCTGAACTGATCTTTACCCCGTGTTTGCTGTCGTTTGTGGCCAATGAAGTGTCATGCCGAATTTGTGTTTAATCGCGCAGCAAATGCAATGAGAGCCGCTCTATCTGCCCGCTACATACAGCCTATCCAGAACACGCTTTAGTGGCGCCCTCTCGCGCCGTCGACACGGAGTACGGCAGCCGTGAGCGCTCGCTCAGCTCACTACCCCTCGTCTAGTTCACGGCCACTCAAGCAACCAAGGACGTCATGAAGGAAGTTCTTTTTTGCTTGTTTTTGTAATTTTAATTTGCCTATAACTTTTAAAATAAAGCGAAATTCGAGAAAAGAAAAGTGTCATTAAGTTACTACGTTCAGTGCGCTCAGGTTTGGTGGAAATTAAAAATTAGTAAAAAAGGCATTACAGGGCCCCTTTAAGCTGAGACGCTGTTTCCAGCCAGCCGGCATAGGCGTTTAGTGTTGTTTTGTTCGCCCGACTTGTCCTAACTCAGAGCTCAACCAATCTGGTATTAAATGTTGATAGCAATTAAAGAAATAATTCAAATAGTAGAAAGGTTAATCCTTAAACTGCTTAGCCCTAATCTTGCAATATCATAGGATTCCTCAACCCTTTTTAATTACAATCTCAACATTTAAGTTAACACCTATATTTCTACGTTGATTTGAAAAAAAAAGAACTCGTTTAAGATTTACGGCATTTCCGGTACAGAAATATGCAGTTACAAATGTACTCATATTTCCTCCATAATTATTACAAGTTACAAATCAAATCACTGGCCCTTTTCAGCTCACCAGTGTCAAATGTACTACGAAATGGACAGTTCAATAAATAGCCTGTTGTACGAAAGGAACATTACAGTTGAACAGAACATAACGCTTGAATTAATCAAGAATTTAAAATAAATCACGCACATAAAAAAAAAAAAAAAAAACTTGAAGAGTAAAGAAAATTACTTGCAAATACACTCACGTAGCGCGCTGACATGAATAAACTCAACTTCCAACCAACAAACCGAATCTTGGCAAATAAGGGCTAATCGACGTTGCTGGGGTATTCAGCTTCAGACATACTGGGATGACTTAACTACAGCAAACATCTCCCGACAGAAAGACACCCATATTTTAACAGAAAAAATAAAATGAAAATGACTTTGAACACCAAAAATAACAAATCAGAACGTCTCTAGCAGTCTATTAGAATAAAAAAAAAACACTTACAATTAGCGCTGTATGAGGCCTGTCGGGCGGATCTCTGTGGGTTACAGGCTGGAGTTTTCGGAGATTCCTGTCCCAGAGTTCGACGCAGACGAAACTCATCGGATCATGACAAAGCGTACATTGCATAGCAAGAACACATGTCCCCGATGGTCAAGAGGTCCTCTCCTTGTCACCCACGTGGAAGGAATGGCGGTCTGTCGTGTCTTCGGTCCGTCGGAGTAGTGACATGAATGCACACAACACTGAAGGTCACCGGTGTGTAGGCGCTGCCGAGAGAATATTCATGGTTTTGACTAGAGCCTCTAAACGAGCTGCGCCTAGAGTATCGGCACTCTGTTTCCCGACATTGCTGTGGGCGCCGCCATTTTGGTGCTTGTGCAGAGCAGATGCCACTGCCGATCGTCATGATTCAAAAGTGCGACTTCCTCAAGAGATTCGGTGTCAGCAGACATGTACACGTTACCCCAAAAAAGTAACTAAATACCGTTACTCGTTACTCGCTCAAAAAGTAACTAAATACGTTACTCGTTACCGATTCTCAAAAGGAACGCGTGAGTTACCTCAAAAGTAGCGAGTTACTTTCCACGTTACTTTGACGACCAAATACACAACTGTTTTTGTTTCATGGTTTATTGTTTTCTTTTAGTAGTCATTGCCCTTAAGCAGCAGCTGCCTGTAGAAGTTTTCATCAGTTATGTTTCCCCGCTTCCTTGAAAATACATCTCCGGCGACGCTGAAGAGTCGTTCTACTGATGCGCTCGAAGGAACGGCAGTGTTGATGCTTCAGGAAGAGCTGGTGAATCTTCGAGAACTGCGCCTTCATTGAGGACAGCGGGTAATGGGTTATGTGCCTTCCCGTGTTTGCAACCTCCGGGTTTACATTCGGTCCGTACCCGTTTGTAGAAGGTTCAACCAACGAACCTGATTGTGCTCGCTGGGTGAAGGACATTCCCAGCTGTAGAGTTCAGTACAGCAACGTTTATCGCTGGACACGTCAGTCGAACTGTTCGACTGACGCGTTCAGCGATATACGTTGCTGTACTGTCATACTGTTTAGTTCTTTTTCGGGTTGCCCATCTGCCTTTGTCACAATAGACGCATACTCAGGCTAGAATAAAACAAGGCCGTTTAAGCGGTGTTGTACACGTTACTCCTCAAAAGTAACGAGATACCGTTACTCGTTACTTGGCCTTCAAAGTAACTAAATACCGTTACTCGTTCCTTTTCTAAAAAAGTAACTAAATACGTTACTCGTTACCGAAAATAGTAACTAGGTACAAAGTAACTCGTTACTTGTAACGCGTTACGTACATGTGCGGTGTCAGGTAGCTCATGGAATATTGCTTTGCTTTGTCGCGAACTGTTTAAACATATATGGAGGACGAAAAATCGTTTCCTGTGATTTCAAATAAAACTTCAGATAACTGGCAACCATGATTTTAAACCACAATATGGCCAAGTGTCGTTACTCTGAAGCGTAGCTTATTTAGTGGCACCAGTTTTGACAATCCGCATGTTGAAGATTGTACTTGGCGTTAAGCCGGAATGCGCTGCTGGTAATCGGAGCTCTAGAACCACCACTTTTGCCGTTTCCAGTAGGGGTAGCGTGGATGGCGAAGATGCCGAGCCATTTCTGCACGATAAAAGCAGTCCGCTAAGCAATAAAATGCACTAAAACAACTTAAAAACTGCCAGCACGGTGTCCTGATATGCGCATGTTGATCTTGCAATTCTTTTCCCTTGGAGAAAGAGCTGTTTCTGTCTTAAAACAACTTGCATAAATTGCGAAGCGCATCTGCCCGTTTGCAGTTCCCGGTTCCGCGTGTTTGAAATTGACCTTTTTCAGAGATCGCTAGGCGCATGCGCCGACTCTGGGAGAGGGGAGGAAACGGATAGGCGCCATTTTTGGAGGCTCTCTCGTCCGCTCGGTCGCTCGACAGTGCTGTAGTTAGGCTCGACTCCTCCACTTTTCTCGCGGCTAGGCTTCATAGGTCGTCATGTCTCACCACCGTGCAGCTATAAGTTGCACAAATAACAGCAAAAATGGTTCAAACGCATGATTTTATAGCGTTTCAGCAGCCTTGCAGGGTGGTGCACGAAAGCACCCGATGTCAAACACCCCGCCCTTTTTGCCCTGCTTTCAAAAGCCTTAGGACGCGAATCTTTCGTGTTGGGTGGCTGGCTCATCAGTGTGATGGCGGGACATTCTGCTTTTAACTCAAGATACAGTAAATCTGAACATGATGGCAAACCTGAAACTGGTTAGGAAAACGAAAACGTAAAAGGAGACAGAAAGAAAACAGGCACCGTCTCTTGAGACGTTGCCTGTTCTTCCTTTGCGTTTTCATTTTCCCACCCCAAGTCTCAGGTTTAATAAGTGAAAACAAGTGTGTTGATGAATAGATACGAATACATGATAGGGATAAAACATCAAGGAAGCACTTCTTGAAAGAAGTCCTGTTTCCGCCCCGTCCTCGATGTTCTCTCCTAGACTTGTACGTAATCCGTTACAAGTAACGAAATTACTTGTAATCCCTTACATTTATCGGTAATTTAGTAACGGAATACTTACATATTTTCTAGAGTAATTTTAAAGTAATTCCCTTACATTTTTACGTAACGGATTCCTTGTAATCCGTTACATTTTATTCTAAGACCAGACCCCCCCCCCCCCCCCCGCCCTCCTCTAAAGTAAAGGTCGTTTTTATTGGGAGGCTTGGCACTCTTGAGTTCCGAAAAGCCTTTTTGTTTGTTTTTTGCAACATGAAGCCCCTGAATTTATTTCTTTTTTTACACCCAATCAACACTGTCAAAAGATCCAAATTAACATTTCTTCCAAAAAAAAAAGGGGGGGGGGATGCAAGCTATATCCGCCTCTTTTAGTCCTTTTCTTTTTTTTTTTTTGCGGTCGAAGACGAGGAGAGGAGGACACCAAGTGATTGTGTGCCTCTTCGAGAAGCTCGAGGTGGTAAGTGCGCAGACATGAATTAACAAGGTCTTTCTCGGTTATAGTGACTACGACCATTTTCATAATGTCACAACACGAGACAACGCTCCGTCTACCCTAAAATCTACTAAAAGAGATGTGATAATATGTAAAGGTGTTATTGCCACAAGCATCCTCGTTCGTGGCTGCACACTTCTCATCTTCTCTTAAAAAACAGGATGCTTTTTTTCTGCTTCTTTCACCTTATTTGACCCCGTTTTAGAAGCTACTTATTTTTTTTGTAGTCCAACTTCTAGGGTTGGCCTACTTTATTTGTGAATTTCAGCCAGGTTATCTGTACTCAGTCACCTTTTTGTGAGTCACCCTTTTTGTGAGCACTTCAAAAATGGTAATAGTCTTCCTTTTTTTTTTTTTCTTCCTGTTTTTACCCTAGCAGGACGCATCTTATCTCAAGCAGATATTTTTACAAATAAAACATAATGGCGGCTGACGTAGACTTGATATTCCGGGCTTGAGGAAAGTGTGAAACTCGTGATGGGGCCCATAAGCGCGGCTTACTTAGTACTCTACCCTTCACTGCCCGTGGCATCAGCGGACGTGGAGAACACCGGAGTAAACGTGCAGTCGGTCTGTGCTCCGTGCGTTTTTGAACGGCACCAAGAAAGGTACAAACAGCAAACGAGCGTTTACGTTTCCTTGTTTCAACCAGCGTTCTAATTAATTGTTGTTATGAGTGTCCTGGTTTTTCTTTTTTTTCTCGATTGTTTATATTTACATATTGGAAACTCTTATTCAACAAATTCTAAACCGAGGCTCGACCTGTTCAGAACAATGGAAAGAGGGATATCGAGCAAAAACCTTATTTATTATTTAATTATCACCTTACTGTTATCAACTCTACTAAGACTCTCGAATATCAGGCAACGGCTGCAGCGATGAAGCTTTCTGTCTTCGTGATAAACAGTACTTCCATTGCTTCGCTGAAAAAGCTCAATGCAGAGAATTAAATATTCGTGAGGAACAATATGGCACTCCCATCCAGTGCCTCAGTTCAAAGGGTGTTCAGCGTAGCAGTCAACATCTTCAGTAAGAAATGACGAAGGAAATTTTGGGTGGACTTTCGAGAGCCAGCAGTTGCTCAAAATACTCAAGGTCAATAAATGGCACAAGTGGCAACAATAAGAACTTGAATAACCTTCCCCTTTGTTTCTTATTTGAGGACAATATTGTTGAAAGTAACGCCACGAAAGTAACGGATTACTTTTGGGTAACGGTCACTTACTTTTATTAGGCGGTAATTGTAATTGTAAAATTACAATTTAGCCTTGAGTAATTGTAAATGTAATTCCTTACTATTTTTCAGTAACGTGTACAAGTCTGTTCTCTCCTTCCATGTATTCGCACATCAAGTTTACCATCATGTTCAACTTGCACCAGCTCGCCTGCACTCTGACTATATTTCCCGTTAACAGTGATTGTGCACACGCGGTTGTGTGACGTAATCATGACATAGCCGGTTCTCAAGTAAAGAATAACAAGATAAAGCTTTCCGTTCTTCAAGCGTGCGCTGTACAAATTCGCGTCTTGCCACGTTAAAAATGAAGAGAAAACACAAAAATATATCAGTCACTGGCACAGCATTTAAAACATGCGCAACCACTTAAGCCTTACGGAGACAGAACCACGATGGAATGCCTTGGCAACCAACCGTAAACTCCCCTGTTTGCTAGACCCACTTTGTCGAAGGTTCGTAAACCTGCCGAATTCGAAGAGATTGTTTTTAACATACCGTTCCTTACTTTTTGACGGTGCAGGCAAGCCTTAGCAATATCAAGACCGCCCGGATTTCACACCGTCCGAGTTTGTTTGGACATTCCCGAATACGGCGATATTCCGTGCGCTCGCGCTGTACAGGGGATGGCGAAGTGACGGGCGCAATAAGCTTCAATTACTTAATTAAGCGATCAAGGAGAGCAAAATCAGCTGTCTGTAGGTGCCTGGCCTCATAAATGGAGCTCAGCAAGCTCCGCAAAAGGGAATGGTTGAGTCGGTATCGAAACTGGTCACCATTACTTTCCTCACATAACACTCTGCGACTCTGCCTTGAAAGCCGACTCCTTCTTTAGTTGCCTTGCAAGACGCGACACCGAAGTGACGATTAAGTGATTCCGAGTCGATGGTGAACCGATGCGACGTCGGCGGTCTGTCCATCCTTGAAGGTATAAAAACGAACGAGATCCTCTGTATCGTAAACAGTGACTTTTGTTAATCTTCCAGGAGCCCTAATCTGGACACTTGGCGAAAAAGTGGGCGAGAGAAATCGGCGGCTGCGATTGGCCGATGTCGCACTTGACTTTGGCACCTGCCAATCACAGCTGCCGTATTTCTCGCCGACTTTCTCGCCAAGTGTTCAGATCAGGGCACCCAGGTCGTCCTCAGCCATTTCGAAGAAAATATGCACGCGAAACGAGGACAGAAATACACGTTCAGAATGGTGAAAGACGGAACAACGCCACCAGAGAACACACGTAAACACATGGACTGGGAGACACGCCAGGCCTGGCGCGGACGACGGAGAGACGGTCCCGGAGCCACCAAAAGTGTTTCGAGCGATTCCCGCGAGGGCGCGCCACGGTCGTGGCGGCCAAACCATGAAAATGTCAATTGGAGGAGACAGTCCCCACCGTCCTCCAGTACCTACCTTATCGTGTGGTCTTGGTCAACGCGACCTCACTTTCTGTGTGTGTGTCGCGGGCTGGACTCCGTCACCCCTAAGCTGAAAGGGTAGTTGAAGCCAAGGTGCTCGGTGAACCAATCGCACGTCTATCTTAAATCACGTGATCACGCTCCTTCTCGTAACCACGCGCAGAGAGCGGGGCAGGTGATGACTGATCCGGCGGGCGCGTAGCTCCCCTGGCACTGTCAGCTTAGGAATGAACGGATTCCTTCTCGCTCAAGGACGCCGAGTCCTCTTCGCTCACAAAGGAGATTTGTGTGGGGAAAACGGGAGGGTAACTGTTCTCTCATCACGTCTCTCGCCCTTTCCGAGGGAAAGAGAGGGTGCGCCATGAGTTTGGCCGAGCGACCTTGGTAAAGCGCGATCGGCTCGCCCCTCCCCTGTGCTCTTCCCTTTCTCGAATACTTCCGTCTGTCTCTGCTCAAATTTGCTATCCGGATGTCCCAAAACCAATGTGGGAGAAATTGCTCATAAAAAGAAAAAAGCAAAAGGACAAAAAGGGACTGACAGACACGAAGCTCCGAACTCAGCTTGAAGCCTACTTTCAAAATTAAAAGGAGACAATGAAAAATAAAATGTCTACCAACGAAAAAAAAAGGTGTCGATATAAACTTCAAAAAAAACTGTCGGCCACTTTGGCGTTCCCTCAGAGCACCATTGAAGCTAACTACACTCCGTTTCACCTTATGTTGTACCGCAGCGAAGGCTAGAGGCGAGAGCTCATAGCGTTGGCAGCTATAATAGTGGCAGGAAGGAATAAGCTCGAGCGACATGCAGGCTCGGTCCAGTGGAGCGTGACTACGGCCCTGAAAATGCGTGAACCTGACGCTGCCTGCGGACGCACAGATTGCCACATCCTCTAAGGCTTTTTCTGCGACCATCTTGTTTAAATAAAAAGCGCTTTGGTCACGAAGATGAACCCGATTTACTCGATCCCCAGGTGCACAAACACAATTAAAATCACCAATGACTATAATAACCCTTTCACAGTCGAAAAAAAACGCTCAATTCTTCTTCTTTAAAAAAAACAAAAAACAACTACGTTTGCTTTTTTCCAGTTTGGTGCATAAACACATATAACCTGCTCCTCTATGTTTGAAAAAGAAAAATCACACAAAACAAACCGACCAGAAGCACACGTAGGCAGCCTTGTACCGTACACATTACAAGTAATCAAATTACTTGTAATCGATTACTTTTTTGAGTAATTTTGTGATCAGCTGATTACTTTTATTAGGCAGTAATCACAAGAGTAATCTGATTACTTTTTGAAGTAATGTAAATTACTTCTAACCATTACTATTTTTGCACGCCTCCCCCCCTCTCCCCGCACACTTTTTTTTTCTGAAATGACAAAAATAAAATTTGCGTCTTTTTTCGAACGGAAAAAAACGAAAGATTTTTGCGGAGCTGTAGGAAACAAGGTCAACCCCTTTGTATGTAAAGTTTCTGTGGAATGTCCGTTGTTTTTTGTGTCTTTTTTGCGAGCGGGGACTGGGAGTGGGAAGCCTCAGGAAAGCCCCAGTGCGCCACAAAGCCCATTCAGGGCGAAGTTTGAGGGAGCAGGATGTAACTTTGTAAGTCCTTCGTTCAAACTAGCCCCCTCACGCACACACACACACAAATAAAAAAAAACAATCCTGCTTACGGTACCTACTCGCAGCCCGTAGGAGAGCCAGAACCGAAGAATGTCTAAAGCGGATGCAAAATATAACAAAGCGAGTTCAAATACACGTCAAGATCCCGTATTTCCCCTACGTGGTCTTTGTGACAAGCAAGGTTTCGAGTTGAGAAGTGGTCGGGGTGATTTCTTCCGCTAATGGATACTGCTCAAGATCCGTTTCAAATCCTGGAGCTGCTGCTCTTTTGCATAACATGCGAGTTCATCCACATGTGAATAATATCTCGAAAAGCGCGTGTGAGTGCGAAAGAGAGTAAGGGCTAGTTGGTTGCCAGTACAAGAAAATATATAGAGAAAGAAAACAAAATACTTTTTATTTGGAACCAGAGATTCCAAGAAGCACTCTAAGTTTCTATTCATCAGGGACCTGTGGAGATGTTTCGGGTGAAATAGCGATTGCTACACTGCCGGAAATTTTACAGCTGGAAAATCCGATTATCCCATGATGCAGCCCGCAGAGATGGCTGATGCTGTAGAGGGAACCCGTTTTTTCTTCTTCAATACTTGTGAAAATGAGAAATATAGGTTGCAAGTAGTTCATTGTTATGAGCGCTAAAGATGTAAGTCTTCACACAATAAAGTAATCGGAAAAGTAACGGTTACTTCGTAAAGTAATGTCCCATTACTTTTCCTGTCGAGTAATCAAGTAATCTAATCGATTTTTTTAGCCAAGAGTAATAGTAATTGTAATCGATTACATTTTTAGTAACTTGTACAAGACTGCACGTAGGTACCGCCGTCTCCACGATACCGGTCAACCCACGAATGAATAAACAACAACCACCGGACGTTCCCACCGCGTGTGACGCAAACATTAAACAAAGACCTAAAGGGTAGCACCATACGGTCCGTCGCTACCTGGCTTTCGACTTTGGTTTCCTGGGCTATTAGCCCCGAGAACATGGCGTGGCGCCACCTGACGGGCCTATCGTCGTGACGTAGGATGAGGGATCACGTGACCGTTTCCCGCACTCTGCGTCAAGGGTGGAGTGTCTCGGTCTTCTCTTATTTTAATACTACGGGTGTTTAAGGCTTCTTTTAACCCAATGTTTCGTTTCACTACTCGACCCAGTCGAGTTCCTAAATCGGCTACCGTACGAATGCTTCCGGGGAGCCGGTGAGTCGGTTGCAGGCGAGCAGGGAAACGGTCGCTGCACGGAAGCGCGGCGGCGTGGACTGGCGCGGCGGAGGGTACGGGTCAACTTGTCGTTTTCGGCGGCTGTCTCGCGCATCGCAATGAATGCTTACGAAGTGCGACCTACCGTTGAAGGTAGACGAATTTTTTTTTAACTTCTATTCGACCGGGCACCTCGTTACAACTGTGTACCCCTTTTCAGTTGTGCTGTCTGTAAGCAGCATCAATGCGTTCGTGGACAAGGCCCCTAAATGTCCCGCCTGTTGCTTGAGGGCGAAAGTGTCCTTGAAGCGTGACACGTGTTCTGTAGAATCAAGAAGCTGGATAAGGATTGCTACACGTTCATTGGATTCGTACTCCAAACGTCGGCACTCACTTCGTACCCGCACGAGCTGGATGGAAGAAACGTCGGTGACACATCGAGCTCCTGCAAAGCATGGGTGAAGGAACATGCCGTCTATCATTACTTGGTTAGGTTGTATGTACGCACCGGCCAGCGTGCTGTGAAATCGATCGAGATCGCGGCCAGAGCCGGGGCGAAACAACTGGAGCACTCAGACAGTCGCGTTTGATTGCGTTTGACTGCGTTTGACTGCGTTTCAGCTGCGAGAAACCAGGACATCCCTGCTGCTTATATCGCGTGCAAACATGATTCCTTGAATTGGATTCCACGCTTCATACGAAGCACAGATGTGCCGGTGTCTCGCTTTCGGTTCTCAACACAACGCAGTTAAACGCACTCATGAACAGCAAGTGTCTCAACCGGCCTTTAGAGATTGCGATGGCGATGAACGGTGAAGTGAAGCGTTTTTCCAAATATAATCGTCTCCCGTTGTCTCGGCTCAGAATGCTGCGTACCACGTGGCTCAGCGCAATACGAACTGAATGCGCTCGCAATTTGCTTTGGAATTTGCCTCGAGCCACGGGAATTTGTTTCTTTATCTAGCTACGAGAACAACGGAGACCGATTATATTTGGAAAAGGCGCTTCACTTCACCGTTCATCGCAAATCGCAATCTCTAAAGGCCGGTTGAGACACTTGCGTTCATGAGTGCGTTTAACTGCGTTGTGTTGAGAACCGAAAGCGAGACACCGGCACATCTGTGCTTCGTATGAAGCGTGGAATCCAATTCAAGGAATCATGTTTGCACGCGATATAAGCAGCAGGGATGTCCTGGTTTCTCGCAGTCCGAAACGCAGTCAAACGCAATCAAACGCAACTGTCTGAATTAGAGAGCTCCAGTTGTTTCGCTCGCCGGCTCTGGCCGCGAGCTCCTCGATCGATTTCACAGCACGCCGGCCGGTGGGTACATACAACCCAACCAAGTAACTGATAGCACTGCATGTTCCTTCACTCATGCTTTGCAGGAGCACGATGTGTCACCGACGTTTCTTCCATCCAGCTCGTGCGGGTACGAAGTGAGTGCCGACGTTTGGAGTACGAATCCAATGAACGTGTAGCAATCCTTATCCAGCTTCTTGATTCTACAGAACACGTGTCCCGCTTCAAGAACACTTTCGCCCTCAAGCAACAGCCGGGATATTTAGTGGGCCTTGTCCACGAACGCATTGATGCTGCTTACAGACAGCACAACTGAAAAGGGGTACACAGTTGTAACGGGGTGCCCGGTCGAATAGAAGTTAAAACAAATTCGCCTACCTTCAACGGTAGGTCGCACTTCGTAAGCATTCATTGCGATGCGCGAGACAGCCGCCGAAAACGACAAGTTGACCCGTACTCCGCTGCTAGTCCACGCCGCCGCGCTTCCGTGCAGCGACCGTTTCCCTGCTCGCCTGCAACCGGCTCACCGGCTCCCCGGAAGCATTCGTACGGTAGCCGATTTAGGAACTCGACTGGGTCGAGTAGTGAAACGAAACATTGGGTTAAAGAAGCCTTAAACACCCGTAGTATTAAAAAGTGAAGACCGAGACACTCCACCCTTGACGCAGAGTGCGGGAAACGGTCACGTGATCCCTCATCCTACGTCACGACGATAGGCCCGTCAGGTGGCGCCACGCCATGTTCTCGGGGCTAACCAAAGTCGTAAGCCAGGTAGCGACGGACCGTCTGGTGCTACCCTTTAGGTCTTTGTTTAATGTTTGCGTCACACGCGGTGGGAACGTCCGTGGTTGTTGTTTATTCATTCGTGGGTTGACCGGTATCGTGGAGACGGTGGTACCTACGTGCAGTCTTGTACAAGTTACTAAAAATGTAATCGATTACAATTACTATTAGTCTTGGCTAAAAGAAATCGATTAGATTACTTGATTACTCGACAGGAAAAGTAATGGGACATTACTTTACGAAGTAACCGTTACTTTTCCAATTACTTTATTGTGTGAAGACTTGCATCTTTAGCGCTCATAACAATGAACTACTTGCAACTCTATATTTCTCATTTTCACAAGTATTGAAGAAGAAAAAACGGGTTCCCTCTACAGCATCAGCCATCTCTGCGGGCTGCATCATGGGATAATCGGATTTTCCAGCTGTAAAATTTCCGGCAGTGTAGCAATCGCTATTTCACCCGAAACATCTCCACAGGTCCCTGATGAATAGAAACTTAGAGTGCTTCTTGGAATCTCTGGTTCCAAATAAAAAGTATTTTGTTTTCTTTCTCTATATATTTTCTTGTGCTGGTAACCAACTAGCCCTTACTCTCTTTCGCACTCACACGCGCTTTTCGAGATATTATTCACATGTGGATGAACTCGCATGTTATGCAAAAGAGCAGCAGCTCCAGGATTTGAAACGGATCTTGAGCAGTATCCATTAGCGGAAGAAATCACCCCGACCACTTCTCAACTCGAAACCTTGCTTGTCACAAAGACCACGTAGGGGAAATACGGGATCTCGACGTGTATTTGAACTCGCTTTGTTATATTTTGCATCCGCTTTAGACATTCTTCGGTTCTGGCTCTCCTACGGGCTGCGAGTAGGTACCGTAAGCAGGATTGTTTTTTTTTTTTTGTGTGTGTGTGCGTGAGGGGCTAGTTTGAACGAAGGACTTACAAAGTTACATCCTGCTCCCTCAAACTTCGCCCTGAATGGGCTTTGTGGCGCACTGGGGCTTTCCTGAGGCTTCCCACTCCCAGTCCCCGCTCGCAAAAAAGACACAAAAAAAACAACGGACATTCCACAGAAACTTTACATACAAAAGGGTTGACCTTGTTTCCTACAGCTCCGCAAAAATCTTTCGTTTTTTCCGTTCGAAAAAAGACGCAAATTTTATTTTTGTCATTTCAGAAAAAAAAAAGTGTGCGGGGAGAGGGGGGGGGCGTGCAAAAATAGTAATGGTTAGAAGTAATTTACATTACTTCAAAAAGTAATCAGATTACTCTTGTGATTACTGCCTAATAAAAGTAATCAGCTGATCACAAAATTACTCAAAAAGTAATCGATTACAAGTAATTTGATTACTTGTAATGTGTACGGTACAAGGCTGCCTACGTGTGCTTCTGGTCGGTTTGTTTTGTGTGATTTTTCTTTTTCAAACATAGAGGAGCAGGTTATATGTGTTTATGCACCAAACTGGAAAAAAGCAAACGTAGTTGTTTTTTTTGTTTTTTTTTAAAGAAGAAGAATTGAGCGTTTTTTTTTCGACTGTGAAAGGGTTATTATAGTCATTGGTGATTTTAATTGTGTTTGTGCACCTGGGGATCGAGTAAATCGGGTTCATCTTCGTGACCAAAGCGCTTTTTATTTAAACAAGATGGTCGCAGAAAAAGCCTTAGAGGATGTGGCAATCTGTGCGTCCGCAGGCAGCGTCAGGTTCACGCATTTTCAGGGCCGTAGTCACGCTCCACTGGACCGAGCCTGCATGTCGCTCGAGCTTATTCCTTCCTGCCACTATTATAGCTGCCAACGCTATGAGCTCTCGCCTCTAGCCTTCGCTGCGGTACAACATAAGGTGAAACGGAGTGTAGTTAGCTTCAATGGTGCTCTGAGGGAACGCCAAAGTGGCCGACAGTTTTTTTTGAAGTTTATATCGACACCTTTTTTTTTCGTTGGTAGACATTTTATTTTTCATTGTCTCCTTTTAATTTTGAAAGTAGGCTTCAAGCTGAGTTCGGAGCTTCGTGTCTGTCAGTCCCTTTTTGTCCTTTTGCTTTTTTTCTTTTTATGAGCAATTTCTCCCACATTGGTTTTGGGACATCCGGATAGCAAATTTGAGCAGAGACAGACGGAAGTATTCGAGAAAGGGAAGAGCACAGGGGAGGGGCGAGCCGATCGCGCTTTACCAAGGTCGCTCGGCCAAACTCATGGCGCACCCTCTCTTTCCCTCGGAAAGGGCGAGAGACGTGATGAGAGAACAGTTACCCACCCGTTTTCCCCACACAAATCTCCTTTGTGAGCGAAGAGGACTCAGCGTCCTTGAGCGAGAAGGAATCCGTTCATTCCTAAGCTGACAGTGCCAGGGGAGCTACGCGCCCGCCGGATCAGTCATCACCTGCCCCGCTCTCTGCGCGTGGTTACGAGAAGGAGCGTGATCACGTGATTTAAGATAGACGTGCGATTGGTTCACCGAGCACCTTGGCTTCAACTACCCTTTCAGCTTAGGGGTGACGGAGTCCAGCCCGCGACACACACACAGAAAGTGAGGTCGCGTTGACCAAGACCACACGATAAGGTAGGTACTGGAGGACGGTGGGGACTGTCTCCTCAATTGACATTTTTCATAGTTTGGCCGCCACGACCGTGGCGCGCCCTCGCGGGAATCGCTCGAAACACTTTTGGCGGCTCCGGGACCGTCTCTCCGTCGTCCGCGGCCAGGCCTGGCGTGTCTCCCGGTCCATGTGTTTACGTGTGTTCTCTGGTGGCGTTGTTCCGTCTTTCACCATTCTGAACGTGTATTTCTGTCCTCGTTTCGCGTGCATATTTTCTTCGAAATGGCTGAGGACGACCTGGGTGCCCTGATCTGAACACTTGGCGAGAAAGTCGGCGAGAAATACGGCAGCTGTGATTGGCAGGTGCCAAAGTCAAGTGCGACATCGGCCAACCGCAGCCGCCGATTTTCTCGCCCACTTTTTCGCCAAGTGTCCAGATTAGGGCTCCTGGAAGATTAACAAAAGTCACTGTTTACGATACAGAGGATCTCGTTCATTTTTATACCTTCAAGGATGGACAGACCGCCGACGTCGCATCGGTTCACCATCGACTCGGAATCACTTAATCGTCACTTCGGTGTCGCGTCTTGCAAGCAACTAAAGAAGGAGTCGGCTTTCAAGGCAGAGTCGCAGAGTGTTATGTGAGGAAAGTAATGGTGACCAGTTTCGATACCGACTCAACCATTCCCCTTTTGCGGAGCTTGTGAGCTCCATTTATGAGGCCAGGCACTACAGACAGCTGATTTTGCTCTCCTTGATCGCTTAATTAAGTAATTGAAGCTTATTGCGCCCGTCACTTCGCCATCCCCTGTACAGCGCGAGCGCACGGAATATCGCCGTATTTGGGAATGTCCAAACAAACTCGGACGGTGTGAAATCCGGGCGGTCTTGATATTGCTAAGGCTTGCCTGCACCGTCAAAAAGTAAGGAACGGTATGTTAAAAACAATCTCTTCGAATTCGGCAGGTTTACGAACCTTCGACAAAGTGGGTCTAGCAAACAGGGGAGTTTACGGTTGGTTGCCAAGGCATTCCATCGTGGTTCTGTCTCCGTAAGGCTTAAATTAGTTTCGCATGTTTTAAATGCTGTGCCAGTGACTGATATATTTTTGTGTTTTCTCTTCATTTTTAACGTGGCAAGACGCGAATCTGTATAGCGCACGCTTGAAGAACGGAAAGCTTTATCTTGTTATTCTTTACTTGAGAACCGGCTATGTCATGATTACGTCACACAACCGCGTGTGCACAATCACTGTTAACGGAAATATAGTCAGAGTGCAGGCGAGCTGGTGCAAGTTGAACATGATGGTAAACTTGATGTGCGAATACATGGAAGGAGAGAACAGACTTGTACACGTTACTGAAAAATAGTAAGGAATTACATTTACAATTACTCAAGGCTAAATTGTAATTTTTACAATTACAATTACCGCCTAATAAAAGTAAGTGACCGTTACCCCCAAAAGTAATCCGTTACTTTCGTGGCGTTACTTTCAACAATATTGTCCTCAAATAAGAAACAAAGGGGAAGGTTATTCAAGTTCTTATTGTTGCCACTTGTGCCATTTATTGACCTTGAGTATTTTGAGCAACTGCTGGCTCTCGAAAGTCCACCCAAAAATTTCCGCGTCATTTCTTACTGAAGATGTTGACTGCTACGCTGAACACCCTTTGAACTGAGGCACTGGATGGGAGTGCCATATTGTTCCTCACGAATATTTAATTCTCTGCATTGGGCTTTTTCAGCGAAGCAATGGAAGTACTGTTTATCACGAAGACAGAAAGCTTCATCGCTGCAGCCGTTGCCTGATATTCGAGAGTCTTAGTAGAGTTGATAACAGTAAGGTGATAATTAAATAATAAATAAGGTTTTGCTCGATATCCCTCTTTCCATTGTTCTGAACAGGTCGAGCCTCGGTTTAGAATTTGTTGAATAAGAGTTTCCAATATGTAAATATAAACAATCGAGAAAAAAAAAAAACCAGGACACTCATAACAACAATTAATTAGAACGCTGGTTGAAACAAGGAAACGTAAACGCTCGTTTGCTGTTTGTACCTTTCTTGGTGCCGTTCAAAAACGCACGGAGCACAGACCGACTGCAGTTTACTCCGGTGTTCTCCACGTCCGCTGATGCCACGGGCAGTGAAGGGTAGAGTACTAAGTAAGCCGCGCTATGGGCCCCATCACGAGTTTCACACTTTCCTCAAGCCCGGAATATCAAGTCTACGTCAGCCGCCATTATGTTTTATTTGTAAAAATATCTGCTTGAGATAAGATGCGTCCTGCTAGGGTAAAAACAGGAAGAAAAAAAAAAAAAGGAAGACTATTACCATTTTTGAAGTGCTCACAAAAAGGGTGACTCACAAAAAGGGTGACTGAGTACAGATAACCTGGCTGAAATTCACAAATAAAGTAGGCCAACCCTAGAAGTTGGACTACAAAAAAAATAAGTAGCTTCTAAAACGGGGTCAAATAAGGTGAAAGAAGCAGAAAAAAAGCATCCTGTTTTTTAAGAGAAGATGAGAAGTGTGCAGCCACGAACGAGGATGCTTGTGGCAATAACACCTTTACATATTATCACATCTCTTTTAGTAGATTTTAGGGTAGACGGAGCGTTGTCTCGTGTTGTGACATTATGAAAATGGTCGTAGTCACTATAACCGAGAAAGACCTTGTTAATTCATGTCTGCGCACTTACCACCTCGAGCTTCTCGAAGAGGCACACAATCACTTGGTGTCCTCCTCTCCTCGTCTTCGACCGCAAAAAAAAAAAAGAAAAGGACTAAAAGAGGCGGATATAGCTTGCATCCCCCCCCTTTTTTTTTGGAAGAAATGTTAATTTGGATCTTTTGACAGTGTTGATTGGGTGTAAAAAAGAAATAAATTCAGGGGCTTCATGTTGCAAAAAACAAACAAAAAGGCTTTTCGGAACTCAAGAGTGCCAAGCCTCCCAATAAAAACGACCTTTACTTTAGAGGAGGGCGGGGGGGGGGGGGGGGGGGGTCTGGTCTTGAATAAAATGTAACGGATTACAAGGAATCCGTTACGTAAAAATGTAAGGGAATTACTTTAAAATTACTCTAGAAAATATGTAAGTATTCCGTTACTAAATTACCGATAAATGTAAGGGATTACAAGTAATTTCGTTACTTGTAACGGATTACGTACAAGTCTGGGAGAGAACATCGAGGACAGGGCGGAAACAGGACTTCTTTCAAGAAGTGCTTCCTTGATGTTTTATCCCTTCATGTATTCGTATCTATTCATCAACACACTTGTTTTCACTTATTAAACCTGAGACTGGGGTAGGAAAATGAAAACGCAAAGGAAGAACAGGCAACGTCTCAAGAGACGGTGCCTGTTTTTTTTCTGTCTCCTTTTACGTTTTCGTTTTCCTAACCAGTTTCAGGTTTGCCATCATGTTCAGATTTACTGTATCTTAGTTAAAAGCAGAATGTCCCGCCATCACACTGATGAGCCAGCCACCCAACACGAAAGATTCGCGTCCTAGGCTTTTGAAAGCAGGGCAAAAAGGGCGGGGTGTTTGACATCGGGTGCTTTCGTGCACCACCCGCAAAAGGCTGCTGAAACGCTATAAAATCTTGCGTTTGAACCATTTTTGCTGTTATTTGTGCAACTTATAGCTGCACGGTGGTGAGACATGACGACTATGAAGCCTAGCCGCGAGAAAAGTGGAGGAGTCGAGCCTAACTAAGCACTGTCCGAGCGACCGAGCGGACGAGAGAGCCTCCAAAAATGGCGCCTTTCCGTTTCCTCCCCTCTCCCAGAGTCGGCGCATGCGCCTAGCGATCTCTGAAAAAGGTCAATTTCAAACACGCGGAACCGGGAACTGCAAACGGGCAGATGCGCTTCGCAATTTATGCAAGTTGTTTTAAGACAGAAACAGCTCTTTTCTCCAAGGGAAAAGAATTGCAAGATCAACATGCGCATATCAGGACACCGTGCTGGCAGTTTTTAAGTTGTTTTAGTGCATTTTATTGCTTAGCGGACTGCTTTTATCGTGCGAAATGGCTCGGCATCTTCGCCATCCACGCTACCCCTACTGGAAACGGCAAAAGTGGTGGTTCTAGAGCTCCGATTACCAGCAGCGCATTCGGGCTTAACGCCAAGTACAATCTTCAACATGCGGATTGTCAAAACTGGTGCCACTAAATAAGCTACGCTTCAGAGTAACGACACTTGGCCATATTGTGGTTTAAAATCATGGTTGCCAGTTATCTGAAGTTTTATTTGAAATCACAGGAAACGATTTTTCGTCCTTCATATATGTTTAAACAGTTCGCGACAAAGCAAAGCAATATTCCATGAGCTACCTGACACCCATACATGTACGTAACGCGTTACAAGTAACGAGTTACTTGTACCTAGTTACTATTTTCGGTAACGAGTAGCGTACTTAGTTACTTTTTTAGAAAAGGAAATAGTAACGGTATTTAGTTACTTTGAAGGCCAAGTAACGAGTAACGGTATCTCGTTACTTTTGAGGAGTAACGTGTACAACATCGCTTAAATAGCCTGGTTTTTATTCTAGCCTGAGTATGCGTCTGTTGTGACAAAGGCAGATGGGCGACCCGAAAAAGAACTTAATAGTATCACAGTACAGCAACGTTTATCGCTGAACGCGTCAGTCGAACAGTTCGACTGACGTGTCCAGCGATAAACGTTGCTGTACTGAACTCTACAGCTGGCAATGTCCTTCACCCAGCGAGCACAATCAGGTTCGTTGGAATTGAACCTTCTACAAACGGGTACGGACCGAATGTAAACCCGGAGGTTGCAAACACGGGAAGGCACATAACCCATTACCCGCAGTCCTCAATGAAGGCGCAGTTCTCGAAGATTCACCAGCTCTTCCTGAAGCACAACACTGCCGTTCCTTCGAACGCATGAGTAGAACGACTTTTCAGCGTCGCCGGAGATGTATTTTCAAGGAAGCGGGGAAACATAACTGATGAAAACTTCTACAGGAAGCTGCTGCTTAAGGGCAATGACTACTAAAAAGAAAACAATAAACCTTGAAACAAAAACAGTTGTGTATTTGGTCGTCAAAGTAACGTGGAAAGTAACTCGCTACTTTTGAGGTAACTCACGCGTTCCTTTTGAGAATCGGTAACGAGTAACGTATTTAGTTACTTTTTGGGCGAGTAACGAGTAACGGTATTTAGTTACTTTTTTGGGGTAACGTGTACATGTCTGCTGACACCTAATCTAATGTCGAGGAAGTCGCACTTTTGAATAATGACGATCAGCAGTTGCATCTGCTCTGCACAAGCACCAAAATGGCGGCGCCCAAAACAATGTCGGGGAACGGAGTGCCGATACTCTAGGCGCAGCTCGTTTAGAGGCTCTAGTCAAAACCATGGATATTCTCTCGGCAGCGCCTACACACCGGTGACCTTCCTTTGTTCTGTGCATCCATGTCACTAATTCGACGGACCGAAGACACGACGGACCGCCCCTCCTTCCACGTGAGTGACAAGGAGAGAACCTCTTGACCATCGGGGACATGTGTTCTTGCTATACAATGTACGCTTTGTCATGATCCAGTGAGTTTCGTCTGCGTCGAACATTGGGACAGGAATCTCCGAAGACTCCAGCCTGTAACCCGCAGAGATCCGCCCGACAGGCCTTATACAGCGCTAATTGTAAGTGTTTTTTTATTCTAATAGACTGCTAGAGACGTTCTGATTGGTTATTTTTGGTGTTCGAATTCATTTTGTTTTATTTTTCCTGTTAAAATATGGGTGTCTTTCTGTCGGGAAATGTTTGCTGTAGTTAAGTCTTCCCAGTATGTCTGAAGCTGAATACCCCAGCAACGTCGATTAACCCTTATTTGCCAAGACTCGGTTTGTTGGTTGGAAGTTGAGTTTATTTATCTCAGCGCGCTATGTGAGTGTATTTGCAAGTAATTTTCTTTACTCTTCAAGTTTTTTTTTATGTGCGTGATTTATTTTAAATTCTTGATTGATTCAAGCGTTATGTTCTGTTCAACTGCAATGTTCCTTTAATACAACAGGCTATTTATTGAACTGTCCATTTTGTAGTACATTTGACACTGGTGAGCTGAAAAGGGCCAGCGATTTGATTTGTAACTTGTAAATATTATGGAGGAAATATGAGTACATTTGTAACTGCATATTTCTGTTCTGCAAATGACGTAAATCTTCAACAAGGTCTTCTTTTTTCAAATCAACGTAGAAATATAGGTGTTAGCTTAAATGTTGAGATCGTACTTAACAAGGGTTGAGGAACCCTATGATGTTGCAAGAGTAGGGCTAAGCAGTTTATGGATTAACCTTTCTACTATTTGATTAATTTCTTTCATCACTATCAATATTTAATACCAGATTGGTTGAGCTCTGAGCTAGGACAAGCCGGGCGAACAAAACAACACTAAACGCCTATGCCGGCTGGCTGGAAACAGCGTCTCAGCTGAAACTAGGCGAAAGAAAGCACTGTCAAAGCCAGCGCACAAGCTGAGCGCGACTCATACCTCGTCTCAAAAAGCTCGCGCGCCCCACCCTTTGTAGTGCTTTCTTTCACTCATTCTCAGCTAGGACGCTGATTCCAGCAAGCCGGCTCTGGGCCCGTTTGCTCGAAGCGCTAACCGCGGTTAAAGTTAGCCGCAGTACCTAGGAGAGGGATTTTGAAATCACGTGACTGGCTCGGTAGGGATGCGGGGAAACATGGCGGTGCCCCAGTGAGTGAGCGCCGCTCGCTTTGGAAATAATATGTCGTTGTAGCTGCAATATCGGGCGCGTTAGTCAGCAACGAATAATGCAGGAGGCTTTCGCTTTGCCTTACCTCACTTAAACCGCAAAGCATGGGCAATGACATCGCCGCATTCTTTAGATAGTTTTTCGATTCTGGGCATTTTTAAGCCTAAATGGACGCGATAATTGTCGGCATGGCAACGTCTTTGGAAAGCGGATTGTTGATAGCACACAAAAGCAGACAGCGTCCCGACAGACTTTTTCTAAATTATCCAAGCATCGCGAGGAGAACGCTGGAAGTGTAATTCTACGGTCCACGCGTGCTGGCCTTCCTCTTATAAAAGATTTGAAGTAAAAAATCATAATAAGGCTTTAACGAACGGGCGTGCAAGGGAAAATTTGTTTTATACTTTTTGCTTTAGAAGGGTTACTACTGCAGACGCCAGCACGTGCGACGCGTGCAACTACAGTCGTAGCATGCACCTCGGTGCTTGGATAATTTAGAAAAAAAGTATGTTGGGACGCTGTTTGCTTTTGTGTGCTATCAACAATCCGCTTTCCAAAGACGTTGCCATGCCGACAATTATCGCGTTCATTTAGGCTTAGGAATGCCCAGAATCGAAACACTATCTAAAAAATGCGGCGATGTCATTGCCCATGCTTTGCGGTTTAAGTGAGGTAAGGCAAAGCGAAAGCCTCCTGCACCATTCGTTGCTGACTAACGCGCCCGATATTGCAGCTACAACGACATATTAGTTCCAAAGCGAGCGGCGCTCACTCACTGGAGAACCACCATGTTTCCCCGCATCCCTACCGAGCCAGTCACGTGATCTTAAAATCCCTCTCCTAGGTACTGCGGCTAACTTTAGCCGCGGTTAGTGTTTCGAGCAAACGGGCCCTGGTGTCTTACTTGCGCGTCTATTTTTTTTATAAGGCAGTACTGCTATCTCCTATACTTCGTTTCAGCTTGGGTTTAGACGCAGCCGATGCTACAAGCACGAGCGTGTGGCCCTGAACAGTGCCTGTACTGCACGAGCGCGCGTGCTTGGCAGGGACGCTGAAAGCCCGGAGCTCGCGCTTGTAGCATCGGCTGCGTCTGGACCCAAGCTGAAACGAAGTATGGAATACTCAAGTTTATTGTATACAAAATAATGGGAAAATATTCGCTGGAAAATAATGTTTTTGTTATAGAAAAGTAAACATTAAAAAAGTCAGTATGCCTTTCTGAGATTTTATACTTGGAAAGCAACTGAATCGATTAATCGAACAGTTAACTAAAGGGCGACGAATATTAAAGCTATATTTTATTTGGATGTTCATAATTGACAGGAATAAGAGAGAACTGACAGTTACTGAAGATGAAAGGTAAATGAATATTTAAAATTACAGTGGTATGAGGTGGCCTAGTGGGAACTGGTACCTGAATCAAGGCCCCCGCTTCCGTTTCTGTCAGAACTGTGTGCCCAGAACCCTGCGTGGGATCCCGTCACGTTCCTGCCTGGTTCACAGCTTGCAGTGATGAATCCTGGCACTCATTTTTGCTTTAATATTTCTTTAATTGAAATACCTAATAAAATGTATTGACGGTACAATTTGAATTGCATGCTTTTATATTTACTCGCATGTAATAAAGATTTTATACAGTGAATGTGGCTGTTTACTGCAGCTTTCTTTTCTGATGTATGTATAATGTTCTACTGAACATTACAAATACATCTGAAAAGAAAGCTGCGTGCTCGCTAAAATGGTTGCCGAAAATAGTACAACCCGCGCTTAAAATCGGATGCCGAAATTAAAATAGCCAGGGCATAAGGTTTGGAGGCGATATTGGATAAGCCAATGATTAAACTTGGATGCCAATATTGGTTGTAAGACCCACAATCAATAGTGGTCCAATGATGGCTTAGGTGTTGGTGAAATTGTGGCCCAACGTTGGCTTAAATGTTGGTTAAAAGGCGGTCCAACGATGGCATAAATGATGGTCCAATATTAGTTTAAATATTGGTTGAATCGTGGTCCCACATTGGCATTAGTTAATGGTCCAACATTGGATCGGGTAAAGGTTTCGAGAAAATCAACATTAGGCCATTATTGGAGCCAATGTTTGCCAGTGGCGGGCCGATTAGCTCCTACAATGGTGTGCTGCTTGGGGCGCAATAATCATCTAAAAAAGCACTATGTTTTTTTTTTTTTGTTATTTGCGGGGTAATGTGTTTTGTCGTCTGCTCTCAAGCGCGCTCTCGCTGGACTGAATCATGAGTCTTCCTCGCGCAGATTTCGTCTGCGACGCAGGTGACTTCTACAGCCACTATATAAAGCTGTGACTCTAGTGAGTAGTGACTTCCAAGCGTGCTTTTCGATCCGTGATCCCTCAGTTTTAGCAGACCGTTTTTGCACTTTCGGTACGATACTTCAACGATGCGATCGGTCATGGCGTAGTTTTGCCTGGGCGCGTAACGGGCCGGCTGGAACCACGACTACTGTTCTCGTACCGACTACAAAATTTCGATTCCGGTTATAGTAAACATGTTGCTGTCCTTTAGCTGCGGCAAGTATATTTGAGATTGTTAGAACTCGTGATGAAGAGAAATGAAAAAAAAACAACATGAAAGCAGGGTATGCGCATTCTCGTTTTTTCTCTTTATATTCCTAAAACGTTGATGCAAAATCCCACATGCGTCCATGGCCTAGCGGATAAGAGGTCTGCTACTTTGGCCTACCTCGCCAGTAGATTTCCAATTAAAAATATTAAGGAAACCAACCCGTCCTGTGTTTCAAAACCCAAGACTGGTTGGTTTCCCTCATATTTTTCCTTACGAAAGTTTTTCTAATAAATTGTGTGCTAGAAAAAAAAAGAACGAAAAGAAAAAACAGGTTTTCAGACTAAACTTGTCAAACCAAACAGGTCTCCAAACAGAAAGGAGCGAAAACAGGGCGCGCCATCTATCGGTCTTCTTTCCAACGAATTCCCGCGACGACGAAGGAGCCACGCGTGCACTAATCGCTCTAATCCACACCCCCGTTCTCGGCCCTTACGCCTCCCTTAGCCTTGCCGCCGTGCCCGGCCTTCCCGCTTCTTTCGGCCTCGACACCCCTCCCGGCCCTTTCGCAGTCATCGGCCTAGCTCCCGCACTCGGCAGTTCCGGCTCGCTCGGCCCTAATCCACGCTCGGTCCTTCCGCGAGGGTCGGCCGAACTGGTAGTGACCCGTTTGCTCGGGCATATTTCCAAAATTCTTTTGAGGAACGCCTAAAGTTATTTTCTAATTTAAGGGAAAACGCCGCTTTAGCCTGTTCCAACCTTTCCCGGACTACTCCAGCCAATTCTTTCAGTTTAGCAAGGTCACTCGAAAGCCGGGTTTTACGGTATTTGAC